>CM046834.1:50452143-50684643 GCA_025618425.1 Heliocidaris tuberculata | reverse complement strand
AAGAAGAAGCTTTAAAATCCTTAAATTGGCAACACATTGAGAGGTTCAAAATCATTGTTTTTTATCAAAATTGGCAACTTTTTCAACTTTTAGACAATTCTTTTAACCATGTATATTGTTTTGAAAGACATTACCCTTTATTACAATCTTGTAGCACTAAAAGAAAAATATTATTATTGCCAATTTGAAGAACAAAATGTGATCAATTTAGCCCTTAAATTATTCCTGTCCTGAAAGGGTTAAAGATTCTCCTGAAAGATTCCAGCACCTTCACAGCAAGATAAATGTACATATAGCTCTGAGCATACTGCTCCATAACTACGGAACAATATGAGACAATAGAAGACATGGTGATGCAGTAAGACAGTTCAAGACTACTGTAAGAAACTATCTCAATCTACATGTATCTAAAAGTAATCTGTCATACTTCCTATGTATCCTGCACATTATATATATGAGAGTATTATAACTTACCAGGTCTACCATGGTTTCTGTGACCAGCATCAGATAGTCAATGGTATACATACAGGTGAATATCAACTCTCTCCTGTAACATAATGGAATAAAACACATTTGAATGACATCTGCAATAATTACATTCAGTTCATAATAACGTTGGTATCAATACAATTTGCACCATTTCTCATACATGTCGCAGAAGACGGCAGATTGGAGACCCATGCTACATTCAGTCTACACAGAAACCATGTGCCCTTTCATATTATCATTATCATTATTACATGTAATAGGAAGCATTTGGTGTCACCTGTGTCTGGGAAGGGAAAAGCGAACTGAATCACTATAACCCTTGGGTCTCTCTTCCAAGTATAACTGATTGGGATGTGCAGATCTACCACTACAATGGGGTTTCCCCCTACTCTTCTTCTAATATTGCAGTGGGGTCTTTAACATGCTAATGTGGTAGCTCTCCTCCACACAGGGCCTCCATTTATTTTCCTGTCTGAGTATAGATGGGTTTTTTTTCCCACTGTAATCTAGCCCCCGTCTACATAAAACAAGAGAGGGGCATGCAGTGCCAACACCAGCTTTTTTCAAGGGGGGGGGGGGGGTGCCTTTTGGGAAAAAAAAGACAAAACTTACCAACTCCAATGTCAGGCAGTGGTGCTGGTGGTGCAGATATGAGCTGTTCGACACTACACAATAAGAACATGTCGCCCTTTTCAAAAGACACCCCCCCCCAAAAAAAAGAATCCTTTTTGAGGGGGGTTTGGAGGGGGGAGCGTTCGCACCCTCCACACCCCCCTGGCGACGCCCATGGCATGTTAACACAAAAAGAAAGCTTTAGTCATCTGCTTTGGTTGGATTTCAGTTGAACCCATGATCCTTGATTTGACAGGCAGATGCTTTACTGATTGAGCCAACTTGCCTTCTCCGTACTATTTATTTTGTTGGACTGTTTACCAAGTCTGCCAAGATAACCCTTATTGTTGAGATACTTACTCTGTAACCACCCCCCCCCCCCCTTTATACCTAAACAATGAAGTACTTCTCACCTTATCCATCTATTTTCATCAAGTGACCAGAACACAGGCCATGACAAGAAACCCATATGGACTCCAACATCAGCAGCATATACAAGGATACATAATGGAGTTAATGCAAGAATGGCAAGTGATGTCGATCTGCAAGATTAAAAATAAATAAATAAAAGAAATATGAAGGTCTGCTGCGTCTGCATACAATGTTTTGTTCCTATTCAACCCATGTGCATTGAATTGCATGCGATTATAGAAGAATCTATAATGTTTATGGAATGATGACAGCAGCAATGCATGTGTACAGAATTTCCAAAGAATTAACATATTTACTAAGGTCAGCTATATGTACATGTATATCTACTGCCACATTTGTTGTAAATCTCAAAATATCAGTGATGTCATTTAATATCAATCATTCAAACATTTAAATCACATAATGCTCATTAATACATTTACAGGGTGTTGGACACATACTTGGCAAGATCACTACACATACACTGTAGGGTCATTTCTATAAAGCGCGGATCACACTTGTCCGATAAAGATCATAACGTTATTTTGTTTAGTTAAAGGTACACCCTAGAGCTGCCCTAGCTACTATTAACAGACATGAGACTACTCACAAGTACACACCATATAGTAGGGTGTACCTTTAATTGAAAATCTTGTTATTGTTATCGGTCAAATGCGACCCAGGCTTGAAGTGTACCAATCACCAAAATATATTTCTAGGTGATCGATCATTTACTGCTTGTGCATCGAGGTTGTGGAACGGTCTTACTCAAATTCTTTGCTCCTGTGACCAGCTATCCACTTTCAAAACTCAACTCAAGATATACCTATTTCAGATTACTTACAACTAGTCATATATTCTCATCTTTCCCAGTCAGAATCATGAACATACATGTACATTTGGTAGTTTTTCAGTCTCAACAGCGCCTTTGATTAGGCAACTAGATATTGGCGCTTTATAAATACCCTGATCGGATTGGATCGGATTTTGCTCTATATCTTAGGGGTTCTATGTCGAATATGATCTTCAAATGTTGATTCTATAAAGAGATATTGCAAGTTGAAATACACTCCCAATTAACAATACAGCGACTTTTGAGGAGACTAGTTGAAGCAACTATACGCATTCACATAGAATAAGGGCATGCGCAGCACTGAACTCAGAGTTTGGTTCCGCGCGGGGGGTTTTTGAGTTTTCCTTCATTTTCTTCATAATCCTTAACCGTTAACCCATAGACGGCCAGGTAAAGTGTTTTGAGGTTGATTTTATACATTCTAGCTGTACATAAATTATTTTTTAGGTGATTGGTACACTTTAACATTGGTAAAAACTGCAATTGATTTTTCTAACCTTCAGCTTGCATCTTCAGACATTACAACCAAATAATTGCAAGCAAGTCAGCAAGGAGAAGCAAAAACTTGCTTTCTTGCAAACAATTGCTTCCCCAGACTAGCAATAGCTTACTACTTCAATATTTACTTAGAATAAACAGGAAAGATTTTGCCACTTGCCAGATGATATGAATATGAGGAAATGCAGTTTCCTATTCGTTATATACACAAAACTCTTTGTATTTTTGTAAACTTGGTGTGAAAAGATGTACTTGACTTGAAAGAAAAAAAGTCAGAAAGTGGCATGTTGTGAAATGCAGCGGTTCAAAGTGTGCCATGAGATTTGTCTGGGGGGGGGGCTCTGAGGCCCCCCCCCCCCCCAGTACAGTAAGGGTCAATGGCTTTCTGGCATTCTTGTCTAAATGTATAGATCTAAATATATTCCATTGTGAATGGTTTGTTATGTTTGACACTAACTTTGTAAGAACTAACTTTCAGCTGTGTCGCTGGAGGGGAGTGTGGGTGGGTGGATGGGGGGGGGGGGGCGTCACACCCCATGCTAAAATTGCTGTTGCAAATGCCCCACCTCTGTCAGTAAAAACAAACAGGAGGAGCAAAAAAGGGAGAGGGAAGAGGAAAGAGAAAAGGAAAAGGAGAAAAGAGAAAGGAGAAGAAAAAAAGAAAAGAAAAAAGAAAAGGGAAAGGAAAGAAAAGTAAAAAAAAAAAAAAAAAAAAAAGAAAAGAAGGAAGGAAAAAGAAGGAAAAACTGGCTATTTTATACTGGAAAGTTACTATTGGCTGCAACTCCCCTCTCCCCCCCCCCCCCAAGGATTTTCAAAGTTCTGATATTCAGGCAACCACCACTTCATATTTGGGCAGCGAGATGCCAGAATATCCACATATTTTGGCAGCAAGGTTCCAAGATAATTATGTTACTTCTGTACATTTTACTAGGAAAATATATCCCTTGCTCGCAAAAAATTAGAAATTGAAAAGTTGTTATTTGGGCAAAAGGCGTCAGTTCCCCCCCCCCCCCCCCCCCCCTTGCAAAAATGGGCCCATACGATCAAGAATCAAGATCTCTTCATCTGCGATTTTCTTTTATCATTATTTGTGGGGGGGGGGGAGAAATTAGGATGCAGCATTTTTGTCAGCAAATTTGGGTGTAACACCCTAAAAATTTGTCAGTAAATTTTATGAGTCACACCCCCATACACTGTAGGGTTAGAGTTAGGTTAGGGTTAACCCCAACCCTAACCCCTGATAACTTTTGAAAATATGTATGACAAATTAGCCAGAAAGACTACAATATTACAGGATCTAATTCAGAGCTCTTGATTAAGAAGGGCTTGATGCCATATTGACACCCAGTTCAAGTATTTTTGCAAGATCAATTTTATGGCCCTTCACTAGGCCAAAGATACTGGACATTTGCTTAATAAATACAGACAGCTCAAAGTCCATCCTTCTCTGGATAAACTTTAATTGTGGAGAGACAGGTGTATATCACATGTATCCAACCATCAACAACACACACACAGTGACAATTGAACAAATGGCTATATGTATACATTATAATACATACAGTAAACTAGTATGTAAATTCAGATGTATCCAAAGAAAATTTGAAATGAATAATCCTTTAATTAACTATTCTTTCACAATACTGTCCAATTTACTTCATTACAAGAGATTGAGAGAGTATGCAACAGGTGTTTATTAAGTGTCTTTTATACAACTGAGAAGCACTGAGGATAATAAAGTGATACTTTGACAAAGCAAACATTGCTCCACTCAAGAGCTGTGAGTACTTTGGTTGCTAAGGATTCATAAGCCTTGCTTGTTTCAAAACGTCACAAAACTGGATCATCCAGTAATGCTGGAACTCAAGGTTCGCCTCTCTGTTTGTTGGTCTGGAGATCTAAACAGTTTTGTTATAATGGTATATAAATATTTCTTCCAATGAATAGAATTGAATACTTTTTTCCCTGATGCAAAGTTTGAATTTTGTAACATTTGTAGAATACTTTTCTGATCAATCATGACATTCTTCAATATATTAACGAGAAGAATAACACAAGATGCAGTAAGCACTATCAACATTTTACAGATGGAGGCAAAGAATTCTCAAAATTATATTCAATACAAAGCACTGTTGTTAGAAAATGAAAATATAATACTAACCATTTAACAATATAAAGCAAAAAAAGTTGATTCATTATTTTAACAAAATATAGTTTTGATTACTTCGTTTACTTCAAATTTTATCTTTTTGATAATATTCCTTTCCTACTTATTTCATTCATTGTTTTATATGTATTGTAAAATTACATTAATAATCTGTAGACTACCATCTTATACCATATTTTGAAATGTTAATAAAAACCAAATTGAATTGAATAGTACTCACGTCTGTGAAGGTGGTTCAAAGAAAGTCAGAATGAGATGAATGGTAGCCATGAATAATACCAAATACTTAAAATACCTGTTGTTAATCATCCTGAAGCACCTGCATTCATGGAGGGAGAGGGGGGGGGGGGGGGGGGGGGGGAGGATCAAAGAATACAATTTATGCATTTAGAAGGGAACAATTACAAGTAGTCTAGTGATGCATTCTCATATTTTTCTGTGATTGTAGATTTGTAGTTACCTTGATTTAAAAATACAATACAATACAATACAATACAATTTATGCATTTAGAAGGGAACAATTACAAGTAGTCTAGTGATGCATTCTCATATTTTTCTGTGATTGTAGATTTGTAGTTACCTTGATTTAAAAACATCCACTGCCTGTTCTGTGGGAAATACCCATGCTTAGTTTCTCAGCATGCTGAAATTTCCCACACCATGTGAATAGTAGCAAATATACATGTATTATTCAAATAAAGCAAAATATGTTCTTTATACAATTCTCCCTAAAACAAGTTGGGGATTTAATGTCATTCCATGTCATCCAATGGGTTAAACCCTACCTTACCCCCTTCCAATAGGCCCAAATTTACATGTAGTATATGGGTTTATCCACTCTTCCAAAGCTAAAACTATAAGTTTGAGCCTCATTGGCTGAAAGGTTTTAATAATAAAAATAATAATTATTATTTCTAATGCGCACTTTCTGGTACAGTACCACTCAAGGCACTACAAACATATGTCAACAATGGTTATCTTAACGACTCAAAACTAAACAACAAAAGCACACACACACAAATATATATATATTATATATATATATATATATATATATATATATATTTATCAAACATACAATGTTTCAAGGCAATTAATGTTTCTAGTGTCACTACATGTATGGCATGCGTGCCACAGCCATGGTGCGAAAACCATTTGGCCGATGTGGCTAAAACCTCAAAATTTAGCTTATGGAAGAGCAGATAACATATAGGGGATAAGGTTTGATTTTTTTTAAATATTAGGTGATTTAACATGGAAGGACCTGTAAATCCCTCCAGGGGAGGGTATACTCCCCTGTACCTCTTTACTCATATTAAAGGGGAAGTCCATCCTGATTACAAGCAGAAATAATCAAAGAAACAAATCAGTGAAGGTTTAAGCACAATATGATAAGATATAAGAAAGTAATGAATTTTTTAATTTGGCAACTCTGTGACGTATCTTGCGAGCTCCTCTCCCATTTGCACTGTACCCAAGAAATTGTTAATTTCCATTTTCTCTAAAGAAAATATTAATTCATACATGCACATTAGATATAATCATTGTTCATATGTTATTACACAAAACCTGTATGATACAAATCTATTCCTTCATCAAAAACAAAGAAAATGGAAATTTATGAAATTTGCTGTAGTGAGCAAAGGGGAGAGGAGCTCACAAGATACCTCATGGAGTTGCCAATTGTGTTTGATTGATTACAACTTCAAAACTTCATACATGTAACTTTCTTATTTCTAATCGGATTTTCTGTTTCTCTCATTTTTCTTCTTTTATTCAAATCAAACTTAATACCAGGGTGGACTTTCCCTTTAAGAATTTCAAGAAAAGGGCATCATTCCAGCTTGGGCCACAAACTGAGGGAAGTGATGCAAGGTCACAATGTCACTGCCTATCTGTGATTTGGAACATACATGTATATGTATACCTAGCTATGACAGAAATATTCTGCACATGCCAATTACTATTTTTGTAAAAGGGACAGAAGACTTACCATCTTCCCTGCTTAGACTTGAAGAAAGCTCTAGCTTTACCATATTTTCCTCTTCCACTTATTGCATCATCAATGTGAGCTGCTGCCAGCTTCAGCTCACGATCCTCTCCTTTCAACTCTGTGAATGTCTCAGTCAATGCATCGTTCTGATAAGTAGGAATATAAGCATCCATACAAATTCTACTCTTATAAACTATTAGGTAAAACCATAAAAGCCAACAAATTTATTATCAATTTCTTTATTTTTTCATTTATCTAATTCCCATAATCATACAGGATGGCTCATTTCTTCTTTAAAGGGCAAATCCAGTCCCAGAATAACTGGCTGGCAGTAGAAGCAGAAAAAATCAGACAAACTGAAAAACAACAAAACAGTTTAAGCAGAACAACTAAAAACAAAATTTATGAATTTTCTAATGACATGAAAAACTAGGGAAAACAACGAAATCACTAGACAAATTGTCGACTTGGTTATGAGTTTGTAATGTCATTCCCTCACAACTTGCCAATTATTTTGCTTATACTGATAATACAGATTTTACATTTTTGACCCAGAATCAGATTTCCTCAGAATTTAAACCAAGCCATGTTTGTTTTTGCATATATATGTACACCTTCTCAAAATCATGAACTAAAAAATATCTATATGTAGATTGTTTTCACAATTTTACATACATGTATTCATAATCACTCATTTCTTAATATGTATATACACTGTACATATATCTATTAAGCTATGGTCACAACGCCAAAAATTAGCCTACTCTTGGCGGCCGGGCAGCGAGTTTTTAGCCAATTTCGCCAGGCACCGAGCGGCTGCTTCCCGGGCACCACTGGTTTTAAGGGTATCGCTTGGTCACCGCTGAAGTTTTAGCACGGAGTTAAAATTCTTGCGGCACCTGCCCACTTTTAGTCACTCGCCGCCAAAAATACGCTAGGTGCTCGGGCAGTCACCGTTGAGCGATTTATATAAAAAATCAAAACCGCTAGAATAGGGGCCACCGAGCGGTGGCCAGTGGGAGACCGCCCGGGAATCGGTGGGTCATCAGTCAGTCACTGCCCCGACACCACGTGGAGAAGCTCCCCCTATTTCACCAAGTTTTGACCTAAAATCGACCAACGACAGGCAGGAAATCGATTGGGCACCGCTTGACTTCTCAAAAAATCGTTGGGCAATGCCTAAATTCCAGCGGCACCTGGGCAGGCTACAAATTGGTTGGTCGCCACTCTGATTTGTGAACAAAGCATTATCAAAAATCCATATTTTTCATGATTTTTACAGAAAATTATTTACTCTGATTAACTAGTGTCTACATGCAAAAATATGCAACCAAGAGAAAATAGTTATGAGAAAATTATATTATAAGATAAAAATTGAAAATTTTTTATATTAATACAATCACAATGATTTGTGAGTTGTGTGGGAATGACAACACAAAGTCATGACCGAGTTGCCAATATCAATTTTTCTACTTTTTTTTTTTTTGTTTTCCCTAGTTTTTTCATGTCATTTAAAAATTCATAACTTTCAAGCTATTAATACCAAATACAATGTAATTCTTGGTTTGGAACTGGCCTTTACTTTAACGGACAAAACAAAGATGAGACAGTAACACATACATGTACTGGTGAGATGAAATAATAAATAATATAGAATATAAATAAAATACATGTAGTTAATACATGTACATTTTTGTACTTTAGTAGTAAAACATAAATGCAATCAATGGGCAAAATTAATGCCATGCAGAGAATTTCTTTGTTTTATTGTACAAGTTTGTTACATATGTCTTAATTTACTGTACTATTTTTCATGTTTCTTTCTGTAATGCTGGTGGAAATCAAATTTCCACGATTTTATATGGATCAGACTGAATAAAATTACCAAATCATCAACAGGAATTAATCAATAACAAAGTAAAAATCAAATAGAATAATAATAACTGACATTACAAGAATAAAATTTTACTGGGTAATGTAGTTAATTACTCTATCCAGTTCATTACGCAATTATGGATACATCTTACAAACTATATGTACAGAAGCCACATAACGGGAGGGGCGAAAATGCTCCACTCCCTTTGATGTAGACTTTGTAAAAAAAAAAAAGGTTTTAAAAAACAGATGTTGGAGGTGGCCTTTCATTCATTCTTACAATAAATCTTTTTTTTTTTAAACCAAGAAAGAAGTGTGAAGTTGAAATTTAACTTACCCCATCAATTTTGGGTACAAGAACCAAGGCAGGTGTAAGGAGTCCATACAAGGCAAAGTTCTCTTGACTTGCTCTCTGTTTGAATGTTCTCATAAAAACTTGATTAGAACGACTCGTTTTCCTTGATTTCTCACTGGAATCACTGATTGTTTTTAAGGACGATCTCTTCTCTGAAACCAAGGAATCCACTCCACTATCAGGGGTAGAAACTTTGCCATTGCTTGACTGATGGGACTTCTCAAATGCCTGAGTACTATCTGTCAGAAAGGATTGGACGTTATTGTTTTTGTTTGCATGTATTTCATGAGGGGTTTGCTTCTCATTGATGGGTTCAACCCTGTTATTTCTGAGAGGAGAAGTTCGGCCATTAGGTGATGTTCTACCACCTCCAGGTATTGAAGTCTTTCTTTCATCTGACTGAACCTTTGGCTCACTTTGTTTAGGTTCAACAGTGATCTTGATATCAGGTTTATCATAATCCTCCACCACCATAATGGAAGGAGGAGGTGGAGTCCCATGTCTCTCTGCAAGTGAGATCCCCAGTGAACCAGTCTCGTTTAGAAGACGAAGCTTATCTTCAGCCTTTTTCACCTCCTTTTTCACCTCCTTTTGAGGCCTACTTTCTTTTTCCTCTTCTTTTTTAGGTGGAGTTGATGCTTCTTCATCTTCATCATCATCATCATCATCACTCTCAAGTTCCATCAACATCTTCCGATAAGCCTCCTCCATCTCCTCCCGTTGTTTCTGGTCATCTTCGCCACCTTCTTCCATCTCTCTCTTCACTGGCCTACGTTTTACTTTTTTCTGTCTGCCCAATTGAAATGATCCACTGTAATTCATCAATATTGTCCATCTCACAAGGAGACTAGAATGCTAGAATGTTAACTACATGATGCTTGATCATGAAGTTATCTATTGATCTAAAAAGACAGGTCTCAGCAATTAGGTTCCATATCAGCTTTCACCTGCGTCCTGTAAGACAAAGAAAACAAGAAATAAACAGATGACTTAATTACAGGGTAATGAAAGTACACTTGCTTCAATCAGACTTACTGAACAATGGATGCAATCTTGTTAAGACATGTATGCATGACAAAGAAAACCTTACTACATGTATATAAAATTGCAAAGTAATTGAGATTTAATTACTTCTGCCACCATACAACAAAGTTCGTATGGTGGCAGAAGTAATTAAATCTCAATTACTTTGCAATTTTATATAGTAAGGTTTTCTTTGTTACAAACAGAAATAAAGTCTGAACAAGGTCATGAAAGAAAATATGAAAACTACAGGCAGGTCCATTTGATTTACTGTACTGTTTTGCTATGAATCTTTTTTTTTTTTTTAAATTACTTGTAATGTGTGTCACTTATTTTTACTTTTTACTCTGTGTGAATTTGATATAATTTCCAGAACTTACATATGTACAATGTACAATGTATAGCTCCATGTACATACATGTATACATGTACAGCACACAAGACCAAATACAGTAATACCTAACAGTCACTGAAAAAACATTTCATGATATTTGCATTTCAAACTACTGTAAGACGTAAATATGTTTTGCTTTGTTCAAGAGAATTTTACATTTAATGTACAATATCAGCTGCAGATTAAAGGGAAAGTCTACCTTGATTACAAATTAATTTTAAAAGAAGCAGAAAAATTATATACAGAAAGAGATCAGTGAAGGTTTGAGCAAAATAAAGAAATAAGAAAGTTATGAATTTTTAAGTTGTCATCAATCAAACACAAATTGGCAACTCCGTCACGTATCTTACGAGCTCCTCTACCATTTTCCCTGTATCCCAAAAATCATTAATTTCCATTTTCTGAAAAGAAAGTATTCAATCATACTGTACATGCACCATAGATATAATCATATCTAAAAACAAAACCTGTATGATACAAATCTATTCCTTCATCAAAAACAAAGAAAATGGAAATTTATGAAATTTTCTGTAGCGAGAAAATTGGAGAGGAGCTCACAAGATACCTCACAGAGTTGCCAATTTGTGTTTGATTGATTGCAACTTCAAAACTTCATAACTTTCTTATTTCTAATCGGATTTTGCTCAAATTGTCACCAATCTGTTTCTCTCTTTTTTTTTTTTCTTCTTTCATTCAAATCAACTTTAATACCAGGGTGGACTTTCCCTTTAAAGGGCAATCCACCCTTTGTACATGTACTACATGTAATTCAATTTGTATGAAAGCAGAAATATCAGAGAAGAAGATTAGTGAAAATTTGAACAAAATTGGACAAACAATAAGAAAGTGATTTTTTAGAAGTTGTAATCACTTTTATAGGAATTTCAAATTAGCCGAATCAGTTCCAGTGGTCAACTTTCCCACTCCCTCTAACACACAAAATGACTAAAATGTCAATTTTGCAAAATGTATTCATGTAACTTGTAGGATCTTTTTCTTTTTGGATGACCTATAGCAATGTGCTACTAAGGAGTTATCACAGACAACTCCTTGGTGCTACATGAAGTATTGCCCTGAGAGAGGCACTTACATGTAGGAGAAAACCAAAATTTAAAGATATTTTGGTGTACATGTACAACAAGTGGGAGAGGTTGACCATGAATGTGTCATAATCGATTCACCAAATTGCCAACTTGAGATTCGCAATGATGTGAATGTAATCTCATTTTTCACACATTCATAACTTTCTTATTCTTTGTCTGATTTCTTTCAAACTTTCACCATCTCTTTTCTCTTATTTTTCTCCTTTCACACCTATCAGCTTTTTACAAAGGTTGGATTGCCATTTACATGTAATTACAAGTAGGGATTGATTATGAATGAAATGATATTCCTGTTTTCACTCCTGATGGGTCAAAGTATCCTCTTGGCAATAATTTTTTTTTTTTTTTGGACTCATGTCTGGGTCTAGTAAAAAAAAAATCTGGATGTCTGTTTGCACATCCATGGTAAAAAAAAGTAAGCCACGATTAATAACTACATGTAAGTAATTACCTAAATGTAAAAAATGAACAATAACAATGTTGGCATCTAGACAGCAGAAATTTAATTACATTGTAAAAAAACCGCTGGGAAAGGAAATCTTCAATCTGCCTGCTGTACATGATTTCAAATCTATATTTTGTGTATAATACTGCACACAACCATGTAACCTAGAAAATTACCCCCTACACTCAACTGGCTTGTACCCTCCCCCCCCCCCCCCCCCTCCTCCTTTCTTCATAGTACATTGTAGCTCCAACAATAGAAGCACAATCCCAAGGACTTAAGCCCTAAGCATACAACCCACTATTGTGATCACTGGACTGTAGAAAGAATCCTTTAGAAGCTCTCCAACGAATCATTAAGTTGTTTCTTGGATACCCAACAACGCAGACAATTACGTAAATAGGAAGGTGGAAAGACAGCTTGATAACAGGATACAGTCAATACATGTCAAAATGTACATTTGCAATATCATCATCTCAAATAATATTAAAGGAATTCAAGTACATGTATGCCTAAATTGTAAAAAAGTGGACAAAATACAGTACATGTACACTCCATGAAATAAATTTATATTGAACATTTACATTTCCCTGTTTACACTGACTGTACATGTAGATCTCCAAACTGTGATATACATTTCTAGAAAAAAGCAACATCAACTTCATGAGTTATGAGACATGATTTCTATTGCAATGCTTTCAAATTTCTTGTTAGACCAAAAACTTCAGTCTCTCTGTATCGTAGTGGGTTCTGGCTCCACTGACCCCCATATGAGGCAGGTTACTTCTGGTGCTAAATTCCATATTTTTTTGGTTCCATGACAAATAAGTATTGATTTTGATAGATTAATTTTCATCTCAAATTTGCTGGATATTGTACAGGATTAACTGACCCTTAAAAAGAAAGTCCACACTGATTACAAGTTGGTTCTAAAAGATGCAGGAAAATTAAAGAAACAGATAAGTGAAGGTTTGAGCAAAAATAAATACAATAAGAAATAAGAAAGTTGTGATTTTTGAAGATGTAATTTAATTAAACACAATTTGGCAACTCCATGATGTACAAACACATGTATCTTGCAAGCTCCTCTCCCATTTGCCCTGTACATGTAACCCAAAAATCATTAATTTCCATTTTCTCTAAAGAAAATATTCAAACATACAGGGACCTTAGATATAATCACTGTTCATATGCTTAACACAAAACCTTTCCATGTACATACATCAGAAACTAAGAAAGTGAAATTTTATGAAATTTTCTACATATTGAGCAAATAGCAGAGGAGCTCACAAGATACATGTACATGTACATGTACGTCACAGAGTTGCTAATTTGTATTTGAGTGATTACAATTTCAAAAATTCATAACTTTTTATTTCTTATCGTATTTTGCTCAAACTTGTATTTTCTGTTTCTCTCATTTTTTCTGCTTCTTTTAAAACCAACTTGTAATCAGGGTGGACTTTTCCTTAAAGGCATTATTAATACAGTAGACAAGTCACACGTACATGTCCATATACTGTACATGTATGTCCACTGACGGGCAGATCACCAAAAGGACCTAATATTACATTTTATAATTTCTCACCACAGATATATTTTATCCTACATGTGCTAGTATGCCTAAATGTACATTGTACATGGTGTATCATTTGACACATATTTTTTTTACAAACCCTTTCGATGAAAAAGATCTACATGTATTCCTTTACCAATAAACAAGAAGACAGATATTTTGATAAATCTCAGTACAAAACAAATGGTTGCAAGAGAATCATACCTGTAGAATTGCTAATTTGTGTTTAATCAATGAAGACCTTTTTTTTTCTTATTCTCTTCCAGATTTTCCTCAAACACCTTACTCATCTCTTTCTCTCACTCATGGAATTGTAAAATTCATAAAAGACAGTTCCCTATCTCAATTTTCTGCTACTATTAGAACTAATTTCTGATCAGGGTGGACTTTTCCTTAAGAGTGAAAGTCCTGTTTTTAGTTTATTTAAATCAAATCAGAAAAATGAGAGAAACAGATTAGTGAAAGTTTGAGCAAAATCCAACAAGAAATATGAAAGTTGTGAATTTTTGAAGTTGTAATTAATCAAACACAATTGGCAACTCCATGACGTACATGTATCTAAATATATTGCAAGCTCCTCTCTCATTTGCTCAATACAAAAAATTTCATAAATTTTTTTCTTAAGAGATCATTTTAGGGATGAAGGAATACAGGTATGTAGATTTGTTTCATACAGGATTTGTTTAAAAACATACATGTATGAGCAGTGATATCAAAGGTGAATGTATGATTTCACATTTTCTTTCGAGAAAATGGAGATTAATGATTTTTGGGGTACAGGGCAAATGGGAGGGGAGCTGGCAAGATACATTTATATATGTGTCACGGAGTGGCCAATTTGTGTTTGATTGATCACAACTTCAAAAATTCACATTTTTAAAATTTCTTATCATATTTTGTTCAAACCTTTACTGATGTGTTTCTTTAATTTTTCTGCTTCTTTTAAAACCAACTTGTAATCAGGGTGGACTTTCCCTTTAAATTGAATGTGCACCCTGGGGGTGTTTCATAAAGCTGTTTGTAAAGTTACGCATGACTTTACGAATGACTTGAATATGGCAAGCCAAATGTGATTCTCAATCATTTTTAATCGCATCCGCTAAAGTTGAAATATGCAGATGTACATGTAGATTAACATTCTTATTCTGAACAAGCATTTTTAATGCAAAGAATATTTTTTGCCACAATCTAATTGAGATTATTGGAAATACAGTCATACTTTGTTAAAATGTCACGAAAAACTTGGGGCATTTCATTTGGCACTTCATATTCAAGTCGTTCGTAAAGCCATGCATAACTTTATGAAGAGCTTTATGAAACAGCCCCCTGGTTGTATGACATGCTCAGGCCAATAGTTGCTCCATTCGTTAATCCTGAACATATATTTTTATTGTGTTTCTTCTATTTAAATAAACATATATGTAATATTAATTTAAACTTCTCCTTTCCTTTCAGAATTCATGAGAGCTAAATAATTCTAATGAATATAATGCTGATATCCTATTCAAGAGTGCCTACATGCATACTGTAAGTACGATTCTCTCATTTTATAGATCTCTAAAGAGAAAGGATATTGGATCATTTTTTTTGTGTCTTTTCCCAAGTGGCATAATAAAAATTGGAGGCCAAATGGACAAGTGCATCCTGCACAACTTTATTTCAATAAAACATGAAAAATGAGAGAAAATAGACTGTGAAAGTCTAAGAAAATCTGATAAAGAATAATAGTAAAGTGATTTGACAACAAAAATTTAGAACATCACTAAATAAATTCACAATTATGATTTCCTATGTGAGCTACTCTTTGTTTTCGTACAAAAGATTTGATAAATTTCGAGAAAAATATATTTTCTCCTGAAATGAAATGTATTCCCAAACCTTTGCCCCACATTTACCATAATTTGAAAGATATTCTTATAAGTTTCTTCTCAACATGTATATAAATATACTCTGTAATCACACCCCAAGAATAGACCTGTTTACAAAGTTATTCAAATTTATGGATGTTTCTTTCCTGGGGACCTAGTAACGAGGTATCCATTAACCTGTTATCAATGAATGAACTACAATACTTGGAATCCAGTTTGCATACATTATCTGTTGCTATTCTGACAAGCTTTCAGGTTGGCAAGAATAGCCTTTGTTTTAAAAGTATGCATAAAATTTGAATATATTTGTGAACAGGTCTATTGGAAACAGGCGACTGGCTGGAATGCTCCCCAGAGGAGTGGAGAATGTGCAATGTAATGTGCAGAATCGCAACTGAATCCAGTGACCGGGGTAATAATGCTGTAAGCACTTTGGTCGGTTACATTGTATAACTGGTAAGGCGATATATAAGAAACAGCTATCATTATTATTATTATTATTATTATTATTAACAATTATGACAAAATAACAAATGGAGAATAGATTGAAAAGGAAGTTTTAATTGCCAATTTGTTTAGGGATCATTAAAAAAATGAATATTCATATGTCATTTTTCTCAAGTTTTTGCAAACACTTTCTCTGTTTTTTCTGACCAGTATTTTTAAATCAACCTCATGCCTATTAAGATGGTCTTCCCCTCTCATGCTACACATGTAAATGTAGTGTTGAGTTCTGTTGATGGAATTGCATTTCAAGAGAAATTAGGTAAAAATAATTTTGAATTGGTAGACTAATTCAAATGCGTACTAATAATAAGTTAGCAGTTTGAATCAGCAAAATGTAAAGAAAATATTTAAGGCTTGCTCGAAATTACATTCACAGAAACAATGTTCTACATGTATGCCAGTGCTACTCAACACATGGCTGGGTCGATTAATCATTCTCTTAATAGATGTATTTATCAACTTTTTTACTTTACCCTAAAAACAAAAATTTCCATATTGTTCCAGGCCATTAAACTGTGACTTAAAGTAAATTGTACTTCCACTCAGGTGCCATTTTGTTTTGTTTTGTTTTGTTTTGTTTTGTTTTTTGCATAGGGCTTTGCATACATGTACATATGTGGAGCTCCAGGAGTGTCAAGTCTGAAAGACATGTGCGCTATACAAGAACCCACTATTATTATTATTATTATTATTATTATTATTATTATTATTATTATTATCATTATTATTACATGAAGGTTCACCTGGATTCTATGACCACAAGAGGTAAATTGTTTATATGCCATGTTATTTCTTTCTTAAACCTTACTGATGGTTCCAAAAGGTCTAGATAAAGTCCATTGTAAAAATACACACACACTAATAAAAATGCATTTGAAGAAGAGGGTTTATATCCCAGCAGATAAGAACAGTTTTAACGTGTATGTATTTTCTTATATTTTATGGAGATATACATATACATGTATATGTACATGTACATTCTAACTTCTAAAGACATATATTTTTATCCTGTTGTCCACGTTCTTTGCCTAAATATTTTCTCTTGAAATCAAGGGGGAGGGGGGAATACATGTACATTGCATGGAGCTTGATACATGTATGACCTCATTGTACAAAAGCATGTCATTAAAAATTTTGGTACAATAACTGGCTGCATCTGATGATTCAGATCTAACAAATGAATTGCTTGAAAAAACATCCATTAGAAATATCCAATTGGAGATTATCGTTTAGCGATGGGACATTTATGTATTTATTTGGTACTTTTGAATTTTTTTAAGGCTACAAGTATATGCACTTGGGGGAAAAACACTACACAAATGTAAGTGTTTATCTATTGCTTACTTTCATAGGTTATACACTTCAACTTTTCATAGACTAAAATGTTGAATATGATCTAATAATAAAGACAATGCCTTATTTAATTTTTTGAATACGCAATAGGCATTTGACATTGTTGATAAAATATGATGAGATATGAACTCTTTCATCATCATCATCATCTGTACGGGAGTGTAGGATATCCTGTAGGTCTCCCGGTCGTATAGCTTGGTAAAGTCTATAAGCTGGTGCATGCCAGCTGATGTACAGTACAAGCACAGCGATTTCTTGTCAAGCCGAGGGACGCGACTAGCCGTTACACATATTTACTATACATTATTATAGTCTGAACAACATTTCTGGGGGGACAATTATTAAATCATTTAAAAGTGGCTATGTAAATAAAACCAACAATTCAAAAAAAAGTTCACAGCCATTTTTGGATGGAGATATCTACTTGGGATATCTTCTTTTGGTTTTATTGTAATACATGTAGTTCTCTACAATGTATACATACATGTACATGTACTTGGGGTCGGGCTAACTCGGCACTAGGGCGAACTCGGCACTGCGCGGTGACTATGTTTCAAGAGTTGAAGTCCACGCTACGCACCGTACCCTTTTTTAGCCTTAAATTTCATGTTTTGCATAATTTTACTTCTTGAAATTGTCAACATTACTTCTTTGATAATCATCTTACTCATTGATATCAAATAATTTGAATTTAAGTGTTTTGAAATGTGTAATTAAATGCGAAATTCAACACAAGTTTTTGCGATCACTTTAACTCTCTGGGCTCGCTCCGCGGCGATTTTCCGCCAAGGCCGAGTTCGCCCTAGTGCCGAGTTAGCCCGCATCCATGTACTTCATGTACTTAAAGTACATGTAACGGATGGTTTCAGACTCCAGAGTGCTACATATACCCCTGTCCCCCACCCCCCCCCCCCTGGATTTGCACCAATGATTAACAGTACCGGTAATGCAGTATATTGATTATTTTAATGATAAAACTCCTCCAATTAGACAGAATTTTCAGTCTAGCTTTGGTTCATGGAAGTTAAAACTAAGGGCAGCTAGAACACAATGAAATACTGGAAGTACCACTATACTACCAGCCATGTACATTTACAATGAACAGTCTTGACACCTGTGTCTACATGTACGGGACCAGACCTTACAATATTATTGTTACACCACCTATAAACCAACCTACATGTATCATTAGGCCTATTACATGTATTATGTGCATGCAACATTGCAAGGACAAAGTTTTGAAACTTTAAAAATTAAAGTTTTCAAGAACAATCAAATTTGTCACATATACCGTAACGTACATACCGTATCAAATCCTTCGATGTGTGTTTCAACACTTCTTCTTCTACTTTATATATCCATAGTATTCCAGAATGTGTAATAAAACGATTTTTCTACCGGCTTTTTTTTTCGTTAGTTACACCAAGCCTGCTGTTAGAAACGTATAATAAGCACATATTCTGTACTAGCGCTCCTTCTGGTGGTGGATCCGGCCCCCGCGGGCACTATAGCTTTGTGTATGGTGGTTGGCACCATAGGTTGGCACACACAACTCACACGATTCAATTATAAATGATACCACTTCTATTGTGCTGCGAGCGAGAGCATCCTTATCAAGCTTGTGATCGCTGTGTTAGAGATCGATGGGTAGAGCTCATTTTCACATGGGCTTTGTATTGGGGCCCACATCCTATATCGGGTAGTGGTATTAGTTACGACAAATTTCTCCGCAAAGCGGCATGTTTTGGATGAAAGTTTTCAGTGGAAGTGCATTAAAAGCACTTTTCGCGATCAAGAGACAAGAGGGACACGATTCAAACCAATATTTAACCTGTAAATACTTTTAAACAATTCTCTTCTTCTGTCTATTATGCATCTGTCCTCTTTTTCAAGTTTGCAATTATTTTGCTTGCCTTGAATAGGGTGTGTTGTCCTTTTTGTTTATTACCCTTTCTTAACCACCAGCTTTCTTAACCACGCACTAGATATCATCATCCTCCTCCTCATCCTCATCATTATTATTATTATTGTTATTATTATTATTATTATTATTATTATTATTGTTATTATTATTATTATTGTTATTGTTATTGTTATTATTATTATTATTATTATTATTAATATTATTATTATTATTATTATTATTATTATTATTATTATTATTATTATTATTATTATTATTATTGATGTTGTTGTTGTTGTTGTCATTATTATTGTTATCATTATTGTCAATCGATAAAGCAAGATGAGTTTCCAGATATGGTTAACTGGTTTAATTCCAGTTTTTGTTTCAATTAAAATTTCCAACTACTTTTTGACCAGTTAGAACAGTTGATCAACTGGTTTTACCTCATTTGCATATTTGCTATTTTTTCTAGAGAAACATTTAAAGTGAAATACAAATGCAATCTTATTTCTTTGTTTGAATATTTATTCTAGATATTTGTGTAAAATATGTCACAATAAAAATGTAAGATTTATCATTATATTTCATATAACAACAGAAAGAGTAATTCACTAAGCATTATCACAAGTATAATACACTGATCATGCTTTATAAGAAATCAAATGGAAGTTTCCAGTTGACCCTGGAAAATACCACTATAAGGAATCCATGACACATGCTCCGGCGGCAATTGCTCCGGTGACAAAATGCTTCGCAAAAAGCACTCCGCCACATTTGCTCCGCGACATAAAATTTTGCTCCGACGTCAAATGCTCCTGCCGACAGTTGCTCCGCCGACAGTTTGGTCCGCCCAAAATGTGATCCCATGCACGGAAGATAATTGCCCCTCCCCGAAAGTGTTTTCATTAAAAACAAAATTATTGCTCCTACTACAATATTGCTTGGCAGAAAGGAAATTGCTCTGCTCAACTGCTCAAAATCTGTTTCATGGAAAACAATATTATTGCACATTGGCTAATCTTAAAACGCCAAGAACGAGCACTTTTTAGAGAAAAAACAGGACGTTTGTCAGACTCTCTCTATGTTTCGATCTTTATTACTTTATTACTTTTTAAAATTAATATCATAGTGTGACCTGTGGTCAGATAAGCATGTTAAAGGCCGATATTCGTATGGATATTAACGCCTGCATCAGGTACTGTCGGTAAAATATCTCCTCCCTTTCTATTATTGAACCTCCCTCCCTCCCCTTCTCTCTCTCTCTCTCTGTCTCGTTCTGTCTCTCTGTCTCTCTCTCTGTCTCTCTTTCTCTCCTTCTCCTCCTATTCTTTTGTACACCCTTTTCTTTGTCTTTCTAGCCCTTTTCCTTCCTCTCATGCTATTGTCTTCTTTTATTCTCACCACTTCTTCTCTTCTCCCCCTCTATTTCTCTCATGAAATAATGAAGTATTACAATCTTGTTTAAAGTAGTGTTTCCAATCATTTTTAGTCCGTTTTCTTTTATTAGGTTTCTTTCCTTCAATATTACGTGTATATGTAGCTTTAATATTAGTGTGCAAAACACCCCCTCTTATTCGAATACTTTGTTTTCACGGACTTGCTGACAACATGGAGCCACTGGAAGATGAGCCATTGGCTGATCATGCTGAACTAACATAAAATTCCAATAAAGTGATTTGTGAAAATGTGAATATGCGGAAAGTTTCAGAATTATACCATACAGATAATAACAATAACGGCGTTATTCATTTTCTTTATTCTTGACCTTTTCTAAAAATCACGTACATATATTTCTAATACAAAAAATCAGAAGCACATCACGTATTCAAGCAAACGATTTCCATGATGCAAATATATCTTTTATAATAAGTTACCATCTATTTCTGAAAGAACTGTTTTCACAATTATCTTCATCTTTTTTCAACTAATTCTTCTACAAACTGTATTTTCCATTATCCTATCCTCGATTCCAATCAAACTTAAAGATAAATTGGAGTTCTGGTCATCCGATTACAGTTCGAAAGAAACTGTTTCAAAGCAATTGGGAAAATTAGATTATAGATGTACATAAACACAAAACTGAACTTGAAGTTATATAAAAACACAACATCAATAACAACAACAAATAAAAAAAAAACCAAAGAAAATAAACTATGAAAGAAT
Source organism: Heliocidaris tuberculata (assembly GCA_025618425.1). Taxonomy (NCBI): domain Eukaryota; kingdom Metazoa; phylum Echinodermata; class Echinoidea; order Camarodonta; family Echinometridae; genus Heliocidaris; species Heliocidaris tuberculata. The sequence goes on along the minus strand of CM046834.1, from coordinate 50,663,049 downwards.
TTTTTATTGTAGGCGGAGCAATTGTCGTAGGAGCAATAATTGTCTGCCGTGGGATCACATTTTGGGCGAAGCAAATGTCGGCGGAGCAAATGTCGTTCGGGGAGCATTTGTCGCCGGAGAAATTGTCGCTACATGCGGAGCAATTGTCGGCGGAGCAAATGTCGACGGAGCAACTGTCGTCGCAGCAACTGTCAGCGGAGCGATTGGCGCAGGAGCATTTGACGTCGGAGCAAATGTCGCGGAGCAATAGTCGCTTTTTGCGGAGCATTTTGTCACCGGAGCAATTGCCGCCGGAGCATATGTCAGGTCACCACCAGTAAGACCAGTTGGAAACACCAGTTGAAAATTCCTGTTACACGGCCAGTTGAAAATTCCACTTACAAGATCAGTTAAAAATACCAGTTGAAATTTCCAACTGGTTTTTGACCAGTTCAATTTTAACTGGACCAGTTAGACCAGTTAGACCAGTCATACCGATGTTTCAATTTCCAGAGTTGGAATTTAACTGGTGCAACTGGGTTTTCCTTCTGGGAGAGAATTACGTTTTTATTTTAAGTATTCTTTTATTCATTTCTTTTCAGTGAAATCAACAGATATACAAAAATAGAAACATTACAGTCATGAATAAAGTATATAAACAGAAACTTTTACAATTTATAAGTAAATATAAACGTATATGGAAAAAATGTATACATTCATGGAAGAACAAAGAATTTACACATGCATGTACTTGTAATTTACTTAAAATCTCAGCTTACTTGAAATTATACAGATATAAAACTGAAAATGTACCTTTGCGTTATCTGCAGAAATGTATACAGTACCTTCATGGACAAACAAAGAATTTATACAACTGAAAATATACCTTGAATATAAATGTTCCTTTTATATGTTGTTTTTTTTTTTGCACTGAAAGAATGTATTAAAGATAAAAAGGAGAAAGAAAGAAAAAAGAAGAAAAAAAGGAAAAATGAAATAAGAGAGAGAGAGAGAAAGAAGGGGAAAAAAGAGAGAAAGACAGATATACCCGCACATCCCAACACATACCTCACCCCTTCCAGCCAGCCCCCCCCCCCCCCTCCCCCTTCCCCACCCAGTCCCTGAGCGCTCATCTCAGCACTCCGTGACTTGCAATAAGCGTAAGAATCTGCAGACAACCAATGTCATAACAAAAATTAAAGCAAAGGCCCTTGGGAGGGAATGGTTAGGGTTAGGGTTACGGAGGAAAGTGGATCCCATAAAATCCGATAACTCCCCCCCCCCCCCCCCCCCCCCTCACACACACACAATGAGCGACTTTTGGAAGGCTGGCGAGAAGAAAAAAATACGAATCTCCCTCCAAGCAGTTCCCCAAAGTTGACAACCCTGCATTTGTGTGCCCCCTTTTACAAAATCCTGGATACGCCACTGTTCTTAACTAATAACTTTCTTCTCCAAGCTCTTTTTTCCCTCCATAATTCTTCCTCAATCGTTCATTCATTCATTCTTTCTTTCTTTCTTCCCGAACTATAGCTCGTCCCCAGAAACCTAACAAAATGACAAGCTTTACTTTACTTTTGAACCCCTACAGTATATACATGTATATGCCTATATTATTCTTGTTGAAACTACTAGTATGTTAATCTACCTCGTCTCTTGAACGCCTTGTCCGATAAGCCTTATATCTTTCATGTGAACTTTGTGAAATAACGACTTTAAACTTAAAACCTAAAACCTGTAACTGATGCTGATCTATGACACTAAGAATAAAATAAGAACCCGGATCCGGATCACAAAGACTTTCGAGAAATCACATCAAGGCTAATTTCAATATCCTAAGCCTACTGTATCGATCCCATAGAAATGTTCGGATTACATAATTTGTCTTTGTAATGTTGACATAATTCAAAGGTGATGGACGGGGCTATTGAAATTGCCTTAGGTTGATTTTTCAGATGATCAAGATAGCGAATCCGCCCCCCCCCCCCTCAACAAAAATGTTTATTTGTTTGTTTTTGTTCAATATCATAAATCTGATAAAATTAAGCAACAGAACACTTAAAATATATACAAAAAGAAGTGAAGTTAATTAAAAATGAGTATAACTAAGCAGGACGTACAAATTGCTACCCGCCTGTGGTAAACTGCATAAATGTTGAAAAATTCAAATAAAAAAAGATTGTCTCCATGTGAAGGGGGGGGGGGGGGTCTTATGGCGTTTTGCCTAAAATACACAATTACATAATTTAAAAGCTAGTGCATTACCCCCCCCCCCCCCCAACCCTTCCGGACTTCCTCTATTCTTATTTCTCTTCTTTCTTTGATCTCTCTCTCTGTCTTCCAAACTTTTATTTCCTGGCAAGTTCCGACCCTCCAATTCTTCCGCCTTCTATTTTTCCTCTGCATTCTTCTATCTTCCTCTTATTGTATATACTCTTCCTCCCTCGCCCCTCATCCCCCCCCCCTTCCCCTCTCCTTTCTCTTTCCTTTTCCCCCTTCTCTTTCATTTTTTTTTCTGTTGGTTACTTTCTGTTTCACTTTCCTTCATCTATGTCCATTACCCTCCATTCTTCCACCCGTATCTTCCACCTTCTCCTGTTCATGGCTCTCTTTTCCCCTCTAACCCCCCCCCCCCCCCCCCCATTTATCTCTTCTTTATATCTCTTCCACCACACTTCATCTGTCTTCTGCCCTCCATTTCTCCCAATTTATATTTTCCTTTTTTCTCTACTTACCTGTTTATCTTCCAAGACCTTTTTTTTCAACCCCCCCCCCTCCATCTCTTTCTCTTCATTTTTCCCCTCACTGTTCCTCATGACTCCTCGTCTTTCTCCCCATTCCTCTTTAATTTCTTGCTTCCCTCCTTCCTCCCTCCCTCATTTCTCGCTCTCCCCTCTCCTTTTCTTGCTCTTTCTTACACCTCCTCCTCCCCCTCTTTCTCCTGCCCTCAAATTTCTTTTAAAAAATTTCATTGATATTTTTCATCCCCTCTGTTCTTCTATCACTCCCCCTCTCCATCTCTCTCTTACCCTCTTCTTCCCATCTCCATGTCCCCAACATTTCTCTCTCTCTCTTCCTCAATCTTATTTTTTCTCCTTGTCCCTCTCTCTCTTTTCACCTTATCTTTCCTCTTTCTCTTTTCCTCTCCTTCCAACTTTCCATATTTTCCTAAATAAACATGAAGTAAGTATTGTTTTGATAATTTTCTATATAGTCATGAAAATGTATTTTGTAAACACAAAATATCCATTTCTGGATATATAAGTATGCATCCAATAACATAATACCATCAATATAACCTGCACAGATGCATGAGGAAAATGATATATTGACAAAAAAAGTTGAAAATTCAGAAACTTACAAAAGTACAAGTATAAATCTCTTGATTTTTTAAAGAAAAACTATCTGTATTATCAATTTGGTATAAAAAGGACCCCCCCAAAAATTGTTTCTAATAAGAATTCAATAAGTGCAAAAAAGTAGCTCCCTAATTCCAGATATAATCATAACTAAGTAGGTGAAAAATTAAAAAGATTTTTTCATGATAAAGTCACAAATTATGTAATCATGATTTCAATAACCAGTATAACTTATTTCAAATATCTCTTTAATAAGTAAAAAATAAGTTAAATGCCCAAGGCAGTCTTGCCTGCATTGTGCAATCATCAAGGCAGCGTTTTGATTTGGTAAAACAATTATAGGTTTGGGCACTTATGGCATGCCGCCCCTGAGCCCCCATCTGGGCCAGGTACCCCCATTTGAACAACCTAAATCTCCTTTATCTAACATTTATTGGACTGTCAAGTTTATTTAAAATCAAGCTGTGTATTTTAAAGAAACAGAATTTGTGTACATGAAACAAATTGCCATTGGGATACTTTTGGGGTGCTGCCCCTCAGATCCCATGAAGACAATGTACTATATTTGAACATCTTGAGGTCTCCATCCCCTTAGAACGATTCCTACATGTACATAGTTTGGTTATAATCTAGCAATATAATATATTTTCAAAAAAGAAGTAAAATGTCATGTTCAATGCCACTGAGGTACTTGGGGGTGGTGCCCCAAAGCCCCCACCCCTCCTTGAGGGATAGGTACCCCATCTGAATTAACTCAGATCCTCCTAGTTTGGTAGAACCCAAGCATGCAAATTAAAAATAAATTGTAAAAATATCTCATTTTTTGCCATTGGGGCACTTTAGGGGTGCTATCCTGAGCCCCCTTGGGTGCAAGGTACCTTGTTTGAACAAATAGAGGTCTCCTTCCCCTAAGGATGATTCCTACTAAGTTTGCATATAATCTAGCAATTAGGATTACAGAAAAAAAAGTTTGATTATTGCCTTATTGGGGCTCTTGGGGTGGTGCCCCCAAGACTCACCCCCCCCCCCCCCGATGGGTAGGTACCCCCAATTGCATTAATTTCAATCCCCCTTGCCTAAAAATGATTCCTGCCAGCTTTGGGAAGAAGTCGAATGCATGTGTACATTCCATGTACATATACCACATACATATACATGAGAGACATGTAGAGACAAATCAAAAATTTTATTGAAAAACTTAACTGAGTTAAGCTGTCAGTAGGTGACCTTTAATGTTATAAAAATGTAAGATTTGGGTATTTATTTGAAAGAGGGTGAAATAAAGACAATTCCTACCAAGATTCATGGAATTTGAAGAAATGCTTTTGAAAGAGAGTAAAAAATTCCTTTGACCTTTAATTTTGACCAGAAATTTGTTCCACATTATTTGTGATACTCTATAACCCTTGTGTACAAGTTCCATAACAGTTGAACACACACTTCAGCAAAGAGAACATTTCTAAAATTGTTGACACCACCACAATCTGAAAAGAGATGTTTATGTCTTGCAGGCGAGACAAAAAAAAATGATATTGCTATCTTTTAAGTGGCTTTTGATAAATGGTTGGGTAAGTTGTGTGATTAATTTGGCAGCTCAAAAATGAGAGGGAAAAGTTAATGTATCTTTAAATGGTAAAAAAAAAGGGGGAAGAATGATAGTTTATCAGATTTATACCGTAATAAGTCTATGATCAAAAGCCTATACCGACATGCGCGCGGCATAGACCTAGGCCTAGACAAACTTCAGACAAATTAAAACTTATGGACCTTTTATTATAATCGCATGCATGCATGCTCCGCACGGAGCTAACATTTGTAATGCGGTAGTATAGCAACGTCAAGAAGTGATGAGTCGATATGACAATGGATTCTGAAAATGAGTAAGTAGATAACCGGTTTACCAAACAAAACCTTTTTTAATTCCAAGGCCTATTCCAGTTTGCCAATAATCTAGGATTTATTGTTTAAAAAAATACATGTTGGAAACCATGCACTTTAATGGAATAAGGTAAATAGCTGCAAAGCTGTAATGCCTGCACCGTACCCAATACAGGCTTGCATGCTGCGGCCCAAAACAAACGGAAGGAAATGAAGGTAAAAGCTAAAAGGAGGTAAAGAAGGTATTAAAAGAAGACCAATATTTAATCCAACTTGGATTTAACATTAGACCTAAATATGCTAATTTTCCTCCCTCATGATGGTTTGCCATGAAAAAAGTTATCAGTAATCAATACAAGACCTACATTGTATTCACATATTGTAGGAAGTCCCACAAAAAAAGCTGTTTGGAGCAGGCCCCAGGGTTATTCCAAATAACCTTGGAACTTGTAGGTGGATTTGCCCAGCTGAACTGCCCGAACAGCGAAGACAGGCTAGCTTTCACCTTCGGGCCTAGGGTGCAATTGCAGCAATTGTGCAATACTTTAGTCACGTATAAGTGCATGATTGACCACATGTATTTTTTTAACAATTAAATGTTAGGCTATTGGAAAACTGGATTTGGCCTTGGAATTAAAACAGGTTTTGCTTGATGAAATGGTATCTATTTCCTCTTTTTCTGAATCCATTATCACACCAACTCAGTGTTTATCACATTGCTATAGATTCTACTGCCATGTTACAAATATTAGCTCAGGGTGTGCATTCATGCAATTATAATGCATGTACTTCTAGGCGCATAAGTTTTAATTGTCTAAAGTTGGTCTACATGTAGGCCTAGATCTATGCTGTGCATACACCATTTTTTTGTTGACTTTTTAAAGATACCATAACTTTTCCCTCTCACTTTTAAACTGCGACAATCACACAAGTTACCTGTTTATCAAAAGCCCTTTAAAGGAGAACTAACCCTAGAATATAAATGTGCTTATGTTCAAAGGTGTAATATATTCTTAATCATTGGCCTGTATCACTTTAGAAATAAAATATCAGAAAATGGTTTAAATAAAGACATTCTAGCACATCATCTGCTAACACTTTACATGGGGGATGCCATTTTCTTGATGATATAGAGTTGTACATGAACCATTGGAAACTGTTCCGGTCAGGAAGATATTTTTAATCCTAGAGCTAAATTGCTTCTCTTCATTACAAAAAATCCCCATATATGATGGGAAATATATAACAGGTGTATACATATATTCTAAAATTTGAAATTTATAGATTTCTTTTTAAATTCTCTGGTTTTGCTAAACAGAAATTGATTTCTTGGGCTTGCCTGACAGAGCAGAACATAATTTATACAACACGCATTCTGACTATTGAAGTCCATTATCTCAAAGCAGGTGAATGCATAGTTTGTCACTAAGATATTGACGCTCGGGAAAGTTATCCATAAATTTGAATCAATTTTCTCCGTCGCGTACGTCATAGTATCAAGAATATAGATTTCTATTTAGTAAAATAGTAATTTTCAAAGAAATATAAAACACATTTTTGTTTTTAGAATATATGTATATATCTGTTTAAATATTAAAAATCTCAAATGGGATTTTGTATCAGGAAGAAAGACAATTTTGCATTCGGATTAAAAATATCTTTATGTACACATCAAGAAAATGGCAGGCCCCAGGTATCGCTAGCAGACGATAAATTTTGCTGAGAAAATCTTGATTTATACCCATCTCGTATATTTTAATGCAAAAATACGTAGGACAACAAGAAGGAATAGATTACATCTTTGAATATAAGCACATTTATATTTTGAGGTTGATTCCCCTTCAATGTTCCTTCAGAGGGAGCACCTCACACAACGCACCTTAAAGTCTCATTCATACATTAAACAGTACACCAATTTTAAAAAACAGCTTCTACAAAATAAGATAGTGTAATGTGAAATGAATAGCAAGCGAGTGTAAAAAGTACACCCCATGGATACTGACTTATTACATATGCACTTATTTATAGGGTATGTGTGGAACACTACACTTTTGTTTGTTTGCGGTTTAATATGTGAACAAGACTTAATACATGTAGACATAACAGGAAAACCCAAAATGGTTTTAATTAAAAAAAATTCTTAAATGGAAATCTAACCTTAAAAGCAAGTTCCTTGTAAGGAAAACGGACAATCAGAAAACAGATTGGTGAAAGTTTGAATGAAATTCGACAAACATTAAGATATTCATTATTTTTCAAAGGAGTAATCACTATACATAGAGGAATTTAATATATGCGGAATCGGTAATCTCATTGTAAGTAAATGCAGCTCTCCCATTTGTTAGGTTCCTCAGATTTTTCTTTTTTTATCCAACTTGTTTGAAAGTTTGGATTTCCTTTCAAATTACCACAGATGACTTCTCTCTTTGACAAAACCAGGGTGGCGCTACAGGGGGGGCAGGGGGGCGACAAACATTAAGATATTCATTATTTTTCAAAGGAGTAATCACTATACATAGAGGAATTTAATATATGCGGAATCGGTAATCTCATTGTAAGTAAATGCAGCTCTCCCATTTGTTAGGTTCCTCAGATTTTTCTTTTTTTATCCAACTTGTTTGAAAGTTTGGATTTCCTTTCAAATTACCACAGATGACTTCTCTCTTTGACAAAACCAGGGGTGGCGCTACAGGGGGGGCAGGGGGGCGACCGCCCCCCCCCCCCCCCCCCCCCCCCCCCCCCGCTATGATTTTTCAAGTAGTGAAAAAAAAAAAAAAAAGGAAAAAAGAAGAAAAGGAGGAAGAAAAGGTAAGAAAAGGGAAGAAAGAAGAAAGAGGAGTATTAAAAAGAGAGGGTCTTAAACATATAACTCTATATTACCCCTGTTATTTAATGGAGAAAAAATATGATGTCATCTTTAGGTCGTCTTGCCCCTCCTATCAAAATACCCTGGCGCCGCCCCTGGACAAAACACTGCAGCACAGTAGATCACAAGTGCTAGATGTTAGTGCCTATCTATCTCTACTACAGCATTCAATTGCCTTTCATCTGGTGTACCCATCACTATAAGTCCATCTCCAGTATTCATCCATCCTCCCCTTCTTTAACATCAGAGCATGGACATGGACACTGCTCAAAAAACTTATCTTCCTTGGCCTCAGAATGTTCACTAGTTTGATCTGTTTTTTCATCACATTGTTCACTAATCTTCTCTTGTTGCTGTTGTCTTTGTTTGTTGGCCTCTGCTTGTAATAGTAGCTGAAGGACATCTTCCTCAAAATTCTTCTCAATGTTGATGTTGTCAGCCTTTTCCTGAAGGAAATCATTGCAATGTGAATATAAGCATTTCATTGTTATGTATAACTAGTTTACACAATATCCAAGGCACTACACAATCATTGCTGGTATCTCACATCAATGTTATCTTTGTCCATTTACATTAACACTTTGCTGCTTATGAGAATATACATGTGTATGAAGTAGATTGCCAATACCAATAAATAACACATTCATAACACTCATGTAAAATTAATGCATTTTTCAACAAATACAGTAAGTGTATTGGCTTTGGCAATTACCTCTTAAACTTTCAAAAAAGAGATATATGTATATGACCGAAGAACAGAGGAAGTCTGTATCTGTGATACCAAGCAAGACTTTATTTATGGCTTACAGCCATTCAGTCTAAACAAATTCAGATGGCTACTCTCATTTTGTGTACAATCCAACTGGTCAAATTTCATTTTGTCCTAACCCTTTCTTTCACCCAATCATCAATGTTCTTATTCCCATGCAGTCTAACCAAATGAAAGTATAATTATCCTTTGGTATAAGTGGGTTTTTAATCATCCTCCTGGGGCACCTCACCAGCAATTTTCTTACTAGACCACATGTAAAATACTCTGAATAGGCATCAAATCAACTGGCAAAGTGGAAAAGGATAATTCACCTGGGTGGGTATTAAATAAAGCCACTCTGGACCAAATGGTATTTATTTGTTATTTATTCGGCAATAATAATAATAACTACACTTTAATTCGTCATGGGGACGAATTAGGTGGTCTGTCGGTCAATTTGAATGATCTTGGCCGTTATCCACATGATCAAAGTATGAGGGCCAAATACTGAAACGAAGAAAGAAAGTCAAGAATGTGAAAAGTGGAAAAAATGATACCGATGCAAATGTTTGTGGGGATTGTCTTCATATTCTAGAGAGCCTATGAAAGCGTAGAGGATACACGGAAAACATGAAAAAAATGACATGACATGGTACAATTAGATAATGAAGTCGTTGTCAAAATGAAAAACTATGGTAAATGCAGTTGTTAACAACTGCATCAAATCAGCTCCAACATATTCAAATCCCGGCGAAAATCGAAGAACTATTACGGAGATAGTCTTGCTTATAGTTAAGATATATGACATGTTTTAACTATTACGGAGATAGTCTTGCTTATAGTTAAGATATATGACATGTTTTCTGTAGCCGTCACTAGCTTCAATAAATGTTCCTCGCAAACTATGCAATATACACTGTACATTGTGTAAAATGTACACTGCATTACATTAGATATAACAGCTAAAATGCGGCAGTTAGTGACATATATGTCAATGAACATGTATTATTAGTCTTAGGGGATGGTGAAATAATAGATGCAAAAGGGGGGGAAAAAAAAAATCGACCCTCCTCGGCCAGGACTCGAACTCGGGACATTTGGGTCATGAGGCAGATGTCTAACCGCTAGACTGTTAGTTCCTCCATAGGGTATAACACGTAAATGAAAACCGGGATTCTCATATCCTATCTTCTGCAGACAATTTCGATATGATACTGACATCTGATTAAAAAATGAATGGCACACATAAGATAGGGAATTTTCTCAGCTACAACATACTCGAAGCTGGGCGAAAACCGACCAGAAATAACGGAGCTGTTGCTCAAAAGAGACGAGAAGGTAGGATCAAGATATCAGAAAAAGTCATATCCCATAGACAATACACGTAAAACGTGAACAAGTGACATGTCATCGTTCATCGTACAATTAGATAATGATGCCGTTGTCAAAATGAAAAACCGTGGTGACTGCATTTGTAGAGAATTGTCTCAGCTACAACATATCGAAATCCCGGCGAAAATCGACCAACAATTACGGAGAAAGTCTTGCTTAAAGTTAAAATTTATGATGTCATTTTTGAAAAAATGAAATTTTGAGAACCGATGCCATTTTGATGACGTTGTAATATAATTGAGGGTCAAATGACCCATGAAATTATATCTATGATTCATCCCCTACCCAAAGATGAAAAAAAATTGGGGGGTTTATGGACTATTTAAAGAGCTAGAGTTAATTTTGTAGAGGCATGTTTTTGCACGTTTTTACATTATTTTCGCCATAGACGCGTGCACAGATTTTGAACTTTGACGCGCCCGTACGACCTTATTATTGATCGAAATTGATTCCAAGTTGATGGAAATGATCAAGAAAAGTGTCAGGATTGCGAATCAATCGAAAAAACAGCGTTTTAACGTTATTTACGACTTGCGCGCGCGGACGCTTACGCACAGAAATTTTTGAAATGCTTAAAATGACCTGAAACGTACTCTCCTTTGGTCCTGGGTTGATTTTGAGCATTTTTAAATTTTGACGCGCACGTACGCGCTCGTCATGACCTCTGGATGACCTTTGATGACATGACCTGATGACCCATGACCTGAAGTTAACGTCATGTAAATATGAACGATTTTTGATGATTGGTTATGAAGATATGATTGATAATGTGATTTTACAAAATGGCGCCTGGATGACATCACGATGACCTGTTGACCTTGAAATGCAAACGGGAACATGACATCATAGCATGACATCACTGACGAAAATTTGACGAAAATTGATGAAGTACTATTGAAGATTTCGAATGGACAAGAAATGGGGGAAATAAAAATAATAAATAAAAATAAAGAAAATTCGTACGAATACAAAAGGTGATCTGTCGATTCCGACAGACCACCTAATAATTGGTAATTTAAGTTATTTACACATCTCACCTTTTGGTGTACTTCTTGAGGCTTTTTCTCTGGTTTTCCTGACAGCCATATAAGGTGCAATGGATTGTCAGGTAAACCAAATTCATTGGATACAGCCATGTCCTAAGAGAATACAGAAAGAATTAAACTACTGAGCTAGCTTTGCAGGGTTGTGGACTTGATTCATCTCAAGCATTCAAATGTAAGATACAAGTGAAAAAAATAATTGCCCCTTTTGTTACTAATTGCTTTCAAAATCATCTGACAAATACAACTAGACAAAAAATTTGGTCATTATTGACATATTTAATTTGGAGAAATACTTCCAAGAATCCTTTTTTTTTTCTTCTTGCTATCAATTACAATGTAGATAGTATATTCATCACAGCCAAAAGGCACATCTGACCTGGTAGTGTGAAAATTTTTTCAATAAAAATCATGAATAATTCTGCAGGGTCCCTGGTGATGTCCAGGGGACATGTTTACTTCAAATTGAAATACCTGTTAAAAATAAAGTTGAGTTCTGGTCATGAGATTGAGTTGTGAAAGAAACTGTCTCAAAGCAATTGGGAAAGGTTGATTATATAGCAAATAAGAATTGGTGTATGCTGTAAGGTGTTTGAATCACCAAAATGATAAGAAATTGACTCAATCCTTACGAGAGTAACATGCACTGCACACAGAAATGTGTACATGGGACTACACACAAATGTTCGGCCCGAGCATTTCAGCTGTTTCTTGTCATATTTTGAATGTGAGAGCATTTTAAGAGCAATCCTTTTCAGGGGACATTTCTACTATGATAATCTTCCAAACTAACATAAAAAGAATGAGAAAGCTCACAAATTATTTTTTACCCTTACTAGAATTGAAGCTTCCCTTTAAATAAAGACAAATAAAACTTTCAACCAGCTTTATTGGATGACTGTTTACATTTTAAAATCAAATTTTCATGTCAACTGTTTACTGTCTACCTAAAGCATGATTTTGAATGTAATTTTCAATATTCTATTCACTTTAAAGTTTATTTATTAATCTTGCCTTTACTCAATGAAATTGAATTACTTACAGCAGCAGCAACAGATGAGAACTCTATGATAGCACTTCCATTCCTTTTACTTGACAATATCAGGTTTGTCACTTCTCCATACTGTAAAGGAAAAATAAGACCTTTCATTCAGATGGAGACTGGTGCAACACAAAGATAAACAGGGGCAACTGACCCCAACTCTGAAATCTGAATAGGTCTATTGCTTGGAACCAGTGATATAACGTGAATTTGAAAACAATAATTATGATTCACAACTTTGTATGAAGGCACCTTCTCTAGGAACCCTTGTCAGTTAAATCATATATTTGTTCTGAATGCATGCAAAAATTGAGATCTTTTGACAATATATTTAGAATTTCCATTTCCACATTTCATGAGCCTCTAACCTCTAATTCTCTCTTTTCACTAGTAGTGCATATTTGGTACACATTTTCATACATGTTTGGATTAGGACTTTGGATCTTGGTGTTTTAACATACTACCATACAACTATTATAAAACCAGAAACATTTGTAAACAGTTCATAATGCCGGGCTGCTTTGCTGCCAAGAAACTTTCATGAATTGCAACAATTTCAAAATATTTCAATTATTTTGCTGCATGAAAGTGAATCTAACCACCTGTGAACTTAGGCATGTGAAATTTTCTGAATTTACAATAATCCCAATGAGTGGACCGATACATGTTCATATCAAGTTCACAAGCTCACCTTTCCAAAAATCTGTTTTAAGCAAGCGTAATTGTATCCTCCATTTGAAATGTCTCCTTTCTGGGCTTTCCATTTGATCTTCAATTTAGGGAATATAACTGCAGAAATTACAAACACATAATTAGAGTCAGAAACAAGCAAGGTGAGATACCAATATGGAATCTGAAACAGGGTAGACAAAATAAATTAATGCTCTTTAAAGGTAATATTCAACTTTTGTACATGTATGTCAAAACATCTGTTAAAAACTGATATAAAGCAAGATTACATATTAGGTGGTAACACTAGAAAGGAATTCCATTAAAAGTACTCCTCCATTTATGATATCTAAAATTTCAGATTTATTGGTATCACATTAGAAATAGAATTCTTATAATTCTTATTGAAAATAAACAATAAATTTTCTTCTTTATTTTTTTAAAAAAACTTTCATGGATGTTTGTTGCTACATTCCTAAGAAGTTGATTAATTATTCAACTATTTTCATAACCATGTCAAAATGTCCAATAATACAACATGGGATTATAGTTGTTTTTTTTTTAATTGTCAAAGTTTCAATATACTGCTTCCCAAGATACCCTAAGCACCAGTTTTGAGATAATTTGAGAGTTAATCAAAGTAGAGATGATGATTACTAGATCATCATACGTATATATAGGCACTTCTCCAAAGATATCTCATCTTTGATCCAAGGTATTCATTATCATCAACTTTGTTATGAGAGCATCACTATCTATTCCAGGTATTAAAGATGACTTTACACTTTTGTACTTAATTCATATCATTCAGGTAAAGGCACAGGAGTTTTGCATGTCACATTGAAATAAAAACAACAACCACAACTTTGTCCAATTCATCCAAATGATTTCACTGATCAAAGGAGGAAACATACCTTCTTCTGCCTGTGGGGTAGAATAGAGTTCATTCTTCAGAAGCTCTTGTTCTCGTTTTAAGGTTTGTGATCCCTCTTCTCTAAGTCGATTGATCTAAAGGTCAATGAAATACAGGATCTTATATCAGCACTCCATTTATGGACCCATATGAAATACAAAATCATTTTCTGCAGTTAAAATACCAATGACAGTGAAATCAACTACAAAGTACTACTCAATTCTGAAAGTAGGTGCACAGGAAACTTAAAGAGCTGAGCTGATCTTAGATCAATTACTGGGTATCATTTTTTTAAGAGTGGGGAGGGGATAGGACAGATTTTTATCCGTTTGACCAAAGGAATTGGTCTGAAATTATTGGTAATGGAGCATAAGTCAGTGCTTTTAGCTATGGTTATGAAAATCATTAAATATTTACGTACCTTTTCCTCGAGAGAAATTATATCATGTGTAGTACTTTCTTGCTCTTTTCGGTATGATGCTTCTCTGGATTCAAGTTCTGATAGAGAAAGTATATTTAAAGTAGATATTCATTGATTTTTAAAACTGACTTAAGTTTCATTATTGCGTAGGTGAAGCTTAGACCGGATAAGTTTGTCAAAATTCGACGCTTGCAAACATTCGAAGTAATGATTATTATCAATTACAAATTGCTAAAATACAGCCCCGACATAGCACCTGAACAGCTCTCCGAAAGCCGCTGAAATGTGTGACGTCACACTTTTGCCCTGTCTTTCAGCGATTCAACCCTTAATTGATAATAGTGACAATGATGATGATGATGATTAGTTGATAGCTGTGATAATGATATAATTAAAATTATAATAATAATAATAATAATAATTATATTAATAAAATGATAATAATAGTAATAATAATAATAATAATATAATAATATCAATATCATAATAATAATGATTATGATAATAATAATATTAATAATGATGATGATGATAATGATAATAATAATAATGATAATAATAATAGTAGTAGTAATAATAATGATAATAATAATAGTATCAGTAATAATAATTAAAATAATAGTAATATTAATCATCATCATCATCATAGTGATGATAATTATGATGATGATGATTATTATAATAATAATTATAATAATAATAACAATCATCATCATAATTATAATTATAATAATAATATTAATGATAATAACTAATGATAATGATAATAATAATAATAATTAATAATAATAATAATAATAATAATAATAATAATAATAATAATAATAATAATAATAATAATAATAATAATAATAATAATAATAATAATAATAATAATAATAATAATAATAATAATAAATAATAATAATAATAATAATAATAATAATAATAATAATAGTAATAATAATAATAATAATAATGTTGATGATAATAACCCATTAATGTGTCTTGTCACTGTATGAGTTCAACTCAAACTTCAAATTTCATATCTTATAATCCGTCCTCGTGCTCCGGCCATTCTTGCCTCTGTCCTTTCCTGTATGCCACGCACCACAAAGCCGGTCTGTTTTAGATGTTTTAGATGTATTCATCATTATTATATATCGTTTTTAATGCAGGTATTGCTTTGTACTTATGTCAATCTTATTTTGTCTAAATCCCTTTCTATCTCAAATTCTCTTTCTTTATTTTCCCCTCATTCATCATGCCCACTTTCTGTTTATATTCTCTTTCCACCTCTCCCGCCCCGCATTGTCTCTTCTCTCCTCTCTCTGCTCACAGTTTGTTAATTCTGTATCATATAATTTATTGCATTACATGTTTATTTATCAGATGTTTATATTTCTTTTTTATGTTTAATTTGGATGCTATTTATATGTCATAAGTGTGTATTTATTATATTGTAACTCTATTGTAATACTTTGTTCATGTACTGCCAGTGGAGGGCATATTTCTATGTTTTTTAAAAATATGGATCAATAAAAAGAATCTGAATCTGAATCTGAATCTGAATCTGTCAAAGGGAGGACGTTAATTGCACAAGCAGACGATGTCCCATAACATCTCAGATATTTTCAGTGCCTGTTTTGTCATCTTCTCTTCAGTTATTTCACTTCACTAGCATTAGTCTATTATGTTTAATCCATATATTGCCTCACTCTAAACCCCGTGCATGGGTTTATTTGGATGGAAAATGAAGCGTTACAAGAATAAAGGAATCAGTTGTTTGTAAACAAAATAGACGCCATTGCATTCACAGCTGCATACACCGCTGGACGTTCGGCGTTGAATGGGATAAATACCGTCCTAGCAATCATTCAGCGGGCTTTTCAATTTGAAAGTGTGGTTTCTTTGATTGTTCATTAACCCTCATCCTATATATTTACAAACAAAATATTTCAGTAATCAGAATCTGTTTCATTCCCATTTTAGAATGGTGTGAAATATGGGCACGTTTGAATACACTAAATTCTTTATAATTTGAGAAATAACTGCACTGCACTTATGTTCATTCTTTATGGGACGTCGTCTGCTTGGACAGGATTGTTCCCTTTATTGACGTCATTGAAACATTGTTATTTTTTTGGCGAAGCGCTTGTATATCGCAGATGCTAGGAGGTAGTTTTATTTGTATTATTGTTTAATTACCTGATATGTAGTTGACTTTAAACTGATACGATTGCTATCTGTTAACTTGCCAGTTTCTAGTGATACATTATTTATCATATTTGTGATTTTCTTTGAATGTGTACTTTAAAGGGTGACTAAAATAAAAAAATAATTGCCCATTTTTCGTAGGAAGGAGTCATCATAGGAGCCAAAAAATATCTATCACACACTTTTTTATGCATTCAGTCGTATTTCATAATCATTTGAAAAGTACATTTTTGCTGATTTACACAGTCATAAGCCCCGCCCCTAAAAAAAACCCCATCGAGCGACATCATGATCACGTGATCTGTGACGTACGAGAAGTAAGGGAAAATATTCCACCAACCTATATACGCGTGCGCTCCCGCAGGCCCCGGCAGCCCAGCCCGGTGCCGAGCATGACATTCACCGCATCGACCATTTGCATCGCATATTTTCGTGTGTTTAATTCATCACAATAACTTTGATTTTGGGACACAATTTCATCAATAATGCCAAATCGGTGTATAGTTGCGGGCTGTAGCAAGACCCCTAAAGATGATGTAAGCCTACGTACATCATTTTCCTAATGATGAAAATCTTCGGAAATTGTGGGTCGCAAAGGTATGCTCACGCGGGCAGAGTGGCAAGGGCCAAGCGAGTGGAGTACAATTTGCAGTGATCACTTTTCTTCTCCAGCAGCTGCAGCAGCTTCACCCGCGGCCCCTTCCCCCGCGACCCCTTCACCTTGCCCTGGAGCGTCTTCTGCGAGGGGTTCAAACATAATGGTCGAATTCCCCTTGCCACTGCACTCGAGCTTCTTCTCTTTCGGGATCGATAAATCATCTGATAAATCAGAGTTCGTATCTGGCTCAAAAAAAGTCCTCCAAATCGGACTCACGATCGCTATCCATCTCTCTAAGTTACTCGAAGAATTCAGCCAAAAATCTAAATCAGTATTACCGTAGTACATGTAAAGCGAAGTAAAAAAAGGCGAGAGTAAAAACAAACCAAACAAAAGCGTTCACCAGTCGCTTAGTACGAGGGGGAACATAGTTGCCGTACTAAAGATGTGTAGTACATTGCACAGACCCATAAAACGGCTGTGTACGCGTTTAAGACCAATGCAAAACTATCGTTCGGCAAGCTCAGATGGATGAGAACATTGTTCAAAGAAAAGTTAAAAAAACAAAACAAGAGCTGTATATTTGGGCAAAAGTGTTCACTGATCTTAATGAAAATATATTGATAATGATTATTCACTCCTTAGACTGTATTGATTAATTTCCCTTTTTCATAAATTGTCCGTTGAACAGAGGGGTCAAATACCGTATTGTGTGTACAATGTTACATTGCCGCAGCCTCCAGATCTTGTGCCTCTTACTCTTCATTTGTCACTTGGGGGTGTGACGTCAATTAGCCAATCAGCTCACGAGTTTTAAGGAACGGTCCCCAAACCTCTACTTTTTCCCCTTTTTCGACAAAACGAGACATAATTTTGACAATCAATTGCCAGATTCGTGATTTGAATGCAAAAATACATGGAAACAGCACCTTTTTTCTCTCTAATTTAGTCACCCTTTAAAGATTATTTTTTTATTATGCGCACAATGAGACAAGGTACTGATTTTAGACCTGTAAATTTCCCCACAAATAAATACATTTTGACTGGTATATTTTGTCAAAATATCTCTTTTTGAGAACTCACAGATAGGATGCGGTATATAAAACAAATAGTGACTGTTTATTTTTCAGGTCACTGTTAAAACTGTAGCTCCTGCTCCTCAGTCATCTTCAGATCACCATGGGCAATAGGTTTAAATGTGCCCATCAAAGCAGTACATATTTGTATATTATAAAATGGTGAAGTAGATCCTAATCAAATGATTGGTTAAGAGCGTTCATTTGACCAGGCATTTATATAGCCTAACAAGAAATTGTGCTGCTGACCAGTCATTAGGAGAGTATAATGACTGGTCATAAGTCACTTCATGTAATACAGGGTGCATTAACAAGCGTACATCACTGCACAAGTTTGCTTCACAGGATTTTCAAGGTGTGCACTCAGACTTGCCGTTGCTTAAGTACAGTTCACGTTTGTACAGAACTCAAAATAAAATGGTGATGATTCTGTTAGAGATGAGGGTGAATTATCAAAATAAGAATGCACCTCACCATTTTATAAAAACAATAATACACATCATAATGTTTGGGCGTAAGTATAATTATCCACCCTTGGTAACTTCAAAACACTCTCGGCTACCGCCTACTGCCTCGGGTGTACCAGACAGTTCCAAAGTTACCTTGTGTTGATAATCTATACTAATGCCCTCACTCGTGTGTATTATTTGTATACTATAGGACCCCATTGAGGTACAGTGGAAATATGCATACATACCACTGAAATGGACTGCCCTCTATAGTCCATACTTACATATATTTTAAACTTATTATGTATTTTTACCTTGTTAATATTCTTACAGGATTAAAAAGAAACATTACTTCAGCTTTCATAACTTCAAGGTTTTGTAAGGTTGGAAATGTTCATGGAGAGAAGTAATATTAAATGCAAAAAATCCACATCTCTATCATACCCTGATGGTTACTTTTCTCATGTAGAACTTGTTACAAAACTTTGTTTTATCGACTTGTTTACACATTACTCAAGAAGAGCTGGTGTTTTAAGGTTCTCTTCAAGAATTCAACATTTACAAATAAAAATGAATGAGGTTGGCTTGTGTAAAAATCAATCATTCACAAGATATTGATAAAGTTTCACACACACTTATCACATAAAGCATTAAGAAAATTTTATGTTTTCCTCCCTTGTTTGTTATACATCTGTAGCACTGTGAATAATGTCGCATCAGAGCCTAAATCAAGTAACAGCTTTTACCACAAAAAAAATCTCTATTTATACCTTACCTTCTTTAATTTTTCTTCGTTTACCCTCAAGGGCTCTGTTCCTCAATTCTGCTGCCTTTTTGGCCTTGAGAATCTTATCATAAGCAGCCTGAAAAAAATAACACAATTCATCACAAATCATATCCACTTATCTTATATTCCACTGCATAATGCATTCCAATTCCAAAAGAAATGCTGGCTTTTCCTTTATTAGACGTCTTTTTTCGGTAAACATTGGAGTCTGACATTTAATTTTTATTTATTAAAGTTCTTCCAGAGCAGTACTGTGCAAGATCTGTTTATATTGTACATGAGCTAGGTTACTCTGTATGGCAACCCTGTCTAAAACAACTTCACTAACTTATGATCATGTTCACATAATTCAATGTCCCTGATTGAAAGTGCATATAAATATTTTAATGGACTTGATGCTTGCAAAAATCAAAGGGAAATCAAACCTTAATGGCAAGTTGCTCTGAAAGAAATTAGAGAAGCAGATTGGTGAAAGTTTGGACAAAATCAGACGAGCAAAAAGGAAGTTATGAATTTTTGAAAGTTGCAATCACTATACATATGGGAATTTCAAATTTGCCGAATAGGTAATGTCACTGTGATGTAGTTGCGGACAACTCCCCCATTCGCTCCAACACACAAAATGACTAAAATATCTTTTTTTTTCAAAATTTTTTACTCAGTAGGATCTTTTTCTTTCATGAGGACCTCTGACAATATGCTATCTCCAATATATTTTGAGTACTGCCGCCTAGGGTAAAGGCGCTTTGGAGAAAACCGAAAACTAATGATATTTTTGTGTACGCCAAACAGGAGGGTTGTCCACAAGTATGTCCTAATCAACTCACCAAATTGCCAATTTGAGATTCGCATAGATGTAGTGATCTCATTTTTCAAACATCCTTAACTTTCTGATTCCTTATCTGATTTCTTTCAAACTTTCACCATCCTGTTTTTCTTATTTTCCTGCTTTCACACAAATCATCTTTTTACCAAGGTTGGATTGCTTATAATCAGTGACCAATGGATTGTAATAAATTGAAATGTATTGATTATGTGTACATGTATACCAAGGAAAGAATATAATTTAAAATCTAAAATGTTGGATGTCAATCAATTGAACCCTCTACATAAGTGTTACGGTTCAACAAATCCATTCAGACACGAATCTACATGTAAGCAAATTCAGAGTTTGTTGTTTTGGAAAGCATTGAACAATTAAAAATTATACTAAATACAGGGTATTGAAGTCTTCCAAAGCCATCCTTGTCATCACTTCACATCCTGCACTGTACAGTGTACATCAAGCATGTTTTATGATACTTACTCTAGCATCACCATCACTCAATACTTCCAATGCTTTGGCAAGTTTTTCCCATTCAGCAGCTGCAAGAAATATGAACAAAAATAATATAGCATGATAGGCATACATTTATTGCTCATCATAGTTGATCAAACTGAACTGGAGATCTTCAAGTACTAAATTTTTTTGTTTTTGTTTTTTTTGTTTTTTTTGTTTTTTTGGGGGGGGTTGTGTATTTTGCTTTTCTTTTTTTCATTTTTTTTTTTTAAACAACGGATCCTGAAGAAAAGATCTGATGCTGGTTGATTTCATCCTGTGCAGTGTCTACGTGTGCAATAAATCAGTACCATTGTACTTTAACATTAAAATTGTTTTCTCGCTTTCAAAGTTATATGAAATAGATCATAATAGGAAACTGGGCTAGTGACATCGAAGTTGAAATACCTCAGCACACCCCCTTATATTTTGCTACATGTACATTACATAAAAAGAGAATAGACAATTTTTATGGACTATAAAACAATGCCCTGGAAACAAGGTGTCAAGCACTACATTGTTCTTTAAGAGCATAATTTGCTTTATTAATAACAATATGATTCAGTATATAATATGAGGTAAACATTCCAATATCTAATTAGATTAAATTGCTTGAATTGCTACAGGACTGTGATTACATGTATACAAGGGGATAAAAGGGGTCCAATGTGACAAAAAGAATAAACAGAAATGAGAAAGAAAGAGAATCCTATACAGTGAGTATAAAAAAAAATATACTCTTTGAAAATATTCTCCAAACTCATAATTTTACAATATCAATATGATTTTTTCTTATACAAAATGGTGAGGGTCTGTTTCATCGGATGACACTATGAGTATATTTCATGCATGAGTGAGTACTAGCTACTTTTGTAAAACTTGCAAAAATTGGTTTGCGCAAAAATGTCTCAGTCTTTAATTTGATCAAGGTACGTATCAGGCATTAACTGCATATATGTGACCAGGCACCACAAAACCACCAAAAGGTTGCACTGTGTGATTTTCAGTTAGAGCTCAATAAAGGTGTTTTTGGTTGGCATGTTCAATTTTAGTTTTGGGTATTTCCTGAAAGAGTATACTTCTTTCTAAGTACCCGGTAATTAAAAAATTTGGAGGCACCAAACAATCTGAAAGTGGTATTTTTGACAGTTTTTAGTAGACCTATGTTCGTCTTCTCTTGATTTTGAATTAGTTTCCCTTTTTACAACCCTGAATACTTGTCTCCTTTTGATCTCCAATAACTTTAAAACAGAGTAAGTTCTTCTATTGATACTTGCCCATTATGATAAGCTGGATGTGTTAAATTGATATGCCAAGTTTTAGGACGATCTGATAGTCCCTTCATAGGAATTTCTATTGAGTTCTTTTGTCACCTTTGCACAATACCTCAGCAAGTCAGAGTGCTTCAATAAACTGCAAACTTTAAACCCTTATTTCTCAAAAGTAACATTCTGTAGGCTGGGCATTCTACTATTTGAATAGTGGGTTAGGAACATTCAATGCTAATGAGTTACATGTATATATCATTTTAAAGCTGAGAATCTCCTCTTTCAGAATCAAACCTTGACTAAACATTAATATCTTGCGACTTTTTTGTGGTTTTGTGGTGCCTGGTCACAATTGATTGGAACAGCTATTTTATCCTTAATCCTACTCCAAACCGCACATCCACACCCTTCCATTCCACAGACACACACACGCTCATGCACACACACTCACAAACAAAATTTGCAGATTATGTCTTTCTGCAAACAGTTCCATTTTTGACTGGAGCATGAAGAAAGGATGCAAACTGCAATTCATTACAGGAAGATGGACCTAAAATGTTCCATTTTCAAGAAGGGAGATTTTTAAAAATCCAGTTTTGACCATTTAAAGGGTACCAATCACCAAACAATATTTTACTCTGCATATTAGAGGTTCCATGTCATTCTACTATATTCCAAATATGGGCTTCGAATATCACTTCTATAAAGAGACATTACAAGTTTAATTATACTTTCTATAAGCATAAAAGTGACTCGTGAGTAGACTACTCAATGCACCCGTACGCGCTCGCCAATATAAGGGCTCGCGCGGAACCCAACTCGAAAGTTCGGTTCCGTGCGAGCACCTTCATGATATCCTTTATTTCCTTCATACTCCTAAACTGTTGACCTATAGAATTTCACATAAAGTTCTTTGAGGTTAATTTTATACTTCCTAGTGGTATACATATTCTTTTTTCAGGTGGTTGGTACACTTTAATGTTGTTTCTTTCCTTGACCCATCTCTTTCAAGCATTTGAGGATGTGTTACTGTCTGGGGCATATGGAAAGGATGTTCTGTAATCCATAATGATATCTTTCACATGTACATGTTTAATTGAAGAATAAAACATTTCTTTTCATCAATAAATTTCTTTTCTTTTAAATTCTTACTTGTCATACAAGACATTGTTTCTGGAGTCTTGTTTCTTTTTAAGATGAATAAGAAATTTGAAGAAGTAAATGTGTAAATGTTAGGGTTCTCCTCCCATTATTGCATTCAATACACTATTCAGGCAAAAATGGGTATTGATGCAGATGATTTGTGTTGGAAAGACACAACCTGCAATGGTGGTGGCAGTTATCATTTGGGGGCAGTGGCATATCCAGCAATAGGTGAAGCTGATGTAGCTTCTTCTTGAAGGCCCAGGAAAATAAAAAGGACAACATGCTATGCTCAGTGTGCTTGTACAAGAACAGAGCTGTCCAGATACATTTAACCCGTCTTGGGAGCATCCTGTGATTCCTGTCCCCCTCTCCTTTATCAATTTCTGGATATGCCACTGTGGGTGTGTACAGCTAGGTATAGGTTTAAAGGAATTAAATGATGGTTTACATAGAAAATGCAGTTACTGCCCGATACATACTTTGATCAAATTCAAGACCGAGTTTTACAAAAGTAGCCAGAACTCACTCAAGAGTAAATTATTGTCAATACTCATTGTGTCATTCGATGAAACATACCCTCACCCATACTTGTATTTATAAGAAAAAATTGTCTCGATACTGTGAAATTATGATTTTGGAGGATATTTTCAAAGTGTGTACTTTCTTTTGATACCACTGTAGTCAATGTAGAATACATGTAAGCTCACCTGCATGAGGATTATCTGGGTTTTTATCTGGATGACATTTCAATGCCTTCTTCCTGTAAGCTTTCTTAATCTGTTTGAAATAATAATAACATAACAACAACAACAATAATGATAATACTATTAATTAAAACAATACTTCTACTAAATTCAACCAACGAATAACTAACGAGTGGAATTCACTGCCGGAGAAAGTAGGGTTTCCAAAATGAAATCTAAATAGCTAATTATTTTCTCCTTCCTTATGTATGATATACCCTGGAATAATCCAGGCTACTTAATGCACACAAAGTCTATTTGTAGAAATTAAGACAGGTACAGCTATACATTTTGTACTTCAAATAACCCTGTACATGTACATGTAGATCTATATGTAAATTGGGCCTATGGGGGTCGGGCTAATTCGGCACTCGGCTGAACTCTGCATCAAGTTGCTACAAGGTTTCAAGAAGTGCAAGCTACACATCAGACCTGTACATGTACATGTAAATAGCTCTAGCTCTAGACTGCTAATAGTCTAAATTCCATGTTTTGTGGAATTTTGCTTCTCGAAAATTTCAGTAGATATATTGCCTTTTTATTACATATTTTACACATTTTTTAAATCTTTAAAATACACACATGTAGAATTACAATGAACAAATAACATACAGGAAGGTTGAAAATAACATAATTTGACCCTCCAAGTCAAGTGTATTGACAAGTTGCCAGGAATGAGGCAGGCAAAATAACTGAAACCCTAAGGCCAGGGTCCTCCATTCTTACTTGCAATACTCCTGGGGGATCAATAAATACAAATAAAAACAGTATAAAATCCAATAATGTGGGAATATGAAAATTATGATGATATAAGTGAAAAGTTTCTTTTCCACCTTAGAGATACCATAGTAAGAAGTAGGTCAGTGTCAACGGAGAAAGTCATAAGTTACAATGAGACAGAAAGTAGCACCTTATCACTGTGTATTATTGTGGATATTAGAGTACATGCGCAAGTAATGAAGAAGTGCGTTTTTATCCTGTTAATTGCTTGTTTAAATTCACAAATATTACTGAACAAGTCAGATGTGTGTCAAATTTGAAGGTACTATTTAATGAGACAGGAGGCAGGTTGAAACATAAATTTCACTAACTTGTTCTAGATAATGACTAACATGCATTTATTTATACACATGTATATATGACAATTTATACATGTATGCAAGCTGTATGTATGGTTGAGAGGGGGAATTGCATTATTGTGACCCTTATAATTTCAGACAGAATATAATAATTTTACGTTTTGTAAGTCTGACATTATTCATGAAATAGATCAGTAGATCTAGTGGTTTATTATTACTGTGATTGTATTTGTTTAAGGTGCTTCATTGACATGGCATAGAGTAAGGTGCTGAAGCAGACATCACCGTTCAAGGTCATTGTTGAGTCAGGGAACCAGGAGAGGGCCCGGGTCCAGTAATACGAAGTATTACCCTTACAAAGTATAACCTCTGGTTGGCTACAATATTCCCAGTCCACTCAAGACAATTAGAGACAATAGTACCCAGATACCTGTATTCTTTAACTTGTTCTACAGTACTACCGTGTATCAAAATCGGGGTGTAATCAGCGGGATTTCGTCGAGAATCAATTATCATCTCTTTTGTTTTGGTTACATTAAGTTTTAGGTAGTGGTCATCACACCATTTTACAAACTCATCTATTGCCTTAAAAGAAGAGTCTACCCACAAATTCAAACAACATATGGGTAATTCCATGAAAATGTCCACTTTTGGTGAAAAAACAAAGTTTATTTTGAACATTTTCCTTCTATGTCACTTGAATATGCATGATTTGAACTTTATGGAACAATATTCAGTTTTTTAATTTTTTGAATATTTTGACCCAAAATGACCATTTTTTAACCCAAAAATGAAATTACACATTTTTATCGTAAAATATGGTTAATTACATATTGAGTCATTTTTAGAAATTTCATCTGTTATAATAATAAAGACAACTAAATCTAGTTAGGACTAAGGGGAATTTTATGTCTATATACAAAATTTTTTAAAATATTAATATTCTTCTGATTTAATGGAGGTCAAAGGTCAAATGGATTTTTGTCCCGTCTGTCACGTTTTTTAAGGTACTTTTTGCATTTACAATAAATTAGACCATTGTTTTTGAATAAAATTTTGCAGTCTTGCTCTTTGGTAGGGGGAAATTCATTTCTACTGCTAACTTGGCGGAATTTTAATTTTATGAAGATAATTATGATTCATAAAGTAATGTCCCGTCTGTCACGTTTGGCATCTACAGCAAAAATATGTATGGATGGGACTACATGAAAATTTTCCGATGGATGAAAATTAAAATCCTTTTGCTATTATGTTTCACGATATTAAAGATGACCCTTTAACCCCTTTAACCCCTTTAGAACATGAGAATAAGGTATTTAATGCTGGAAATTTGATTGTCTTTAAAAATTCTATTTTGTGTACAATCTCAATGTGGGCTTGAAAAAAAAATTTTCCCCCATTTTGTTGACCAAACCCTATAGATCACATCTCTACATCAAATTAAGCATCACTTTTAAATGAAATATGAAATATCAAGTAAAAACATAAAAATGTGAGGGTTGGATGTCCCGTCTGTCACGCTGGAATTACCCCATATGTTGTTTTTCAATCCTTACTTAACGAATAATAACAGGTTTTATTTCATTTTATTCGGAAATATAGCTTATCTTACCATTTCAATGTTCAAATTTACCACCAAATATTATGCTAATGAGGTACAAGTCCCGTATGTTGTGACGTCATGGCCGCACAACCCTTTTGTGCTCGTTTTCGCGTACGTCCGTATCTTCCTATAGAGTTTCACACATATAGCTGCATCACAACAGAAACTTCCAATACAGCACGGGTGAGGCAAATCTTGTCAAACTCATCGTCAAGTGTAATGCATGTCTCTTCTTCTAAGTCTTTTCTGGGAAATTGAAGCTCCTGGCAGCAAACATACTCTTCCTCGTATGGCATCGGGTGACATTTTCCACATTTGCACCAGCAATTCAGGGGCATAGTCATTCGAGACGGTCTCTTGGCTCTGGTTGCTGCCGACTCTACCGGTAGAACTTCTTGCCCTTCGGTGTCCTGTGTCTGAGATGCTGCTGGGCGAGACGGCCGTTTTGGAGCAAAATCATACGCAACAGGTCCATTTCGACGACGATTCCTGTCAGTATCGTCAGTCATTTTCATAAGAATTATACTTCGAAGATAGAAATAGGAGTCAAAACACGTTCACAAAGAAAATTAGTAACGGAAGTTCAGGGAAGACAGCGTAGTAGGATAGCTTGCTGGTTCGTCTGCTATCCCTGTACGCTTCGCGCGCACGTTGCCTACATACAGCTTTAACACAGGCGTCAATGGGGAGCGCGGATGAAAATAGTGCCAATTTACATACAGATAATCGAATTTTTGCGGTATAAAAATACATTTTAAATTATTTTTTCGGCACTATCGGTAAAAAATAAATTTTACAAACTTCAATTATTTTTATTAATTGATGGGTGAAATATATTTGATTAGGAAAAACTCTCAAAATACACACTTATATTTTTACTTTATAAATTGGCAATAGTCAACTTTCCCCCAAAGTCTTAGTTGTGCGTCCGTGACGTCACAGCTCAAGCAAACACTTAATTATTTCAAATATCAAT
Source organism: Heliocidaris tuberculata (assembly GCA_025618425.1). NCBI lineage: Eukaryota > Metazoa > Echinodermata > Echinoidea > Camarodonta > Echinometridae > Heliocidaris > Heliocidaris tuberculata. The sequence goes on along the minus strand of CM046834.1, from coordinate 50,635,497 downwards.
TAAATAAATATTCTGGACTTACTGGGGATTTTATTGTTGCAGATATGTTTAATAGCAAGTGCTCTGTGTGGTGAAATGGTATAATTTGTGGGTAGACTCTTCTTTTAACATAAGGGCCAGTGTCATCAGAGAGGTAACCTGTAATCACGGTGTCATCTGCATACTTAATGATGCTACACTCTCTTACATTACATAGACAGTCGCTTGTGTACAAGGAGAAAGGCACCGGAGAAATGACACAGCCCTGGGGGGCCCCTGTGTTCAAAATTCTGATACTGGACAGAGTGTTACCTAACATCATTCTCTGTGGTCTGTCACTTAGAAAATTCTGTATCCACAATGTGATCTGGGCCCTCTTGCATAAAAAATTGCGATTAAACGCAACTCAAAAAATTAAACGCAAGTCCCAAATACGCGATCCTGATTGGTTGAAAATTGAGTTGCGTTTAATTTTTTGAGTTGCGTTTAATCGCAACTTTTTGTGCAAGAGGGCCCTGGGGTGGTACATTCATATTAATTAGTTTATTGATCAGTAGATGGGGTATGATTGTGTTAAACGCACTAGAAAAATCTACAAAAGTGGATCTCACGTACGTCTTACCCTTATCCAAATGAACATACACTTTATGTAAATATGCCAACACCGCATCTTCGACTCCTCTCTTAGATCGATAAGCAAATTGCATTGGATCCATGTATGGGGTAGTATATTTGAGGAGGTGCATCATCATAATCTTTTCAAAACATTTCATAACACTGCAAGTGAGTGAAATGGGTCTAAAATCATTAAATCCATTTACTTTCTTTCCTTTTGGGATGGGCCTTATCAATGATGTTTTCCACAGATTTGGGATAATTCCCCGTTCCAATGAAAGTCGGAAAAGTTCAGTAAAAAAAAACACCTGCTAATTGATCCCTACAAAGCCTAAGTACTCTATTACAGATGCCGTCAGGCCCTGGGGCTTTGCTGGCATGACATGCCCCAAAACATCTCCTAACATCGTATTCAGAGATACTTATTACATGTTTAAATGCCTTTAACATTTACCTCAGTCTGAGTGCAACTATTTCATTTTCAGCTACAAAATGCTTATTGAATCTGCAGTAAAAGTCATTCAGTTCCTCTACAGACATCTGTGTGACGTCAGGTCCCATATTCTTTGGTTTTTGTTTGTATCCGGTGATCACCTCCATGGTTTTCCAAGCAGCAGCGGGATTGTTAGCTTGAAAGTTATTTTCAAGCTTTTCTTTATAAGAAAGTTTACAAGAGTCAACCGAGCGTTTTATTGCCCTTTGTACTTCTTTTACATGCGTTTTGTTACCTTCGATAAGCGCTTTATTCTTTACCTTCAACAAATCCCTAAGTTCCTTTGTAACCCATGGCTTATCGTTGGGAAATATTTTAAACGTTTTGCGAGGTATAACTGCGTCGACACAAAACTTGACATAGCACGTGACAGCATCAGTAGCTTCTTCTATCGAGCTCGATGAATGGAACAAAAGATCCCAGTCTGTGCAGTCAAAAGCAGCACGGTGTTCCTCCGTTGAGTCACCTGTCCACACGTACCGTTGCTTAGTGACCGGCCGGCTTCTTTTCAACTTTGGCTTATATGCCGGTAGCAATCAGATGTTTTGATGATCGGACTTCCCCAGACGATGACACGGCTTTCCAATGTATGCTTTTGGAATGTTACCATAGCACGTATCTAGGGTAGCTTCATTTCTTGTTGGTATATCTATGTATTGTTCAAACGTGGGCATTGATTAAAGTCACCCATTATTAATATGGGGCAGTGTAAAAATTAAAATTAAAATTTCCTTCGCAAGGGCTACTTTGAAGTCCACCTATTGTGTTCAGAGATTTTAATGCACTACGACCCATGGGCAGAAATTTTATTTGACGGTGGCTCTTGTTTCATTTACGGTGGCTTTTTCAAGAGTTTCGGGGGCTAATCGCCCCTAGCCCCCGCTTATTTTTTTCACTGATATGGGGGCTTCGGGGGACAGAGATGCAAGATGGTTGACTTTTTCAGCCAAGATTTCGCTAGCGGCAGTTACATCAGCTCGTGGGTGAATATAAACCACTGTGGTGAAAATCTGGGGGAATTCACGGGGAAGGTAGAATGGTCGGAGTCCTACTGTAATTAGTTCAATATCTGGTAGACAGACAACATCTTTGACATTCCAATTTCTGGTTGATATACAAACACACGCCTCCTCCTTTCCCTTTTCCAGACTCATCTATTCTATCTCCTCTCACTAGATCAAAATGTGGAATTTCTACGGCACTGTCGGGAATACTGTCTTTTAACCATGTTTCTGTAAATGCCAATAGGCATGAATCTCGATATTCGTTCATGTATCTGGTTAAAGTTTTAAGTTCTTCACTGTTATTCGGTAACGAGCATACATTCCCAAGTATTACTGTAGGGAGGGCTGGTTTTGTTCCCCTCTTTCTCAGTCGTGTCCTAATCCCGCTTCTCTTACCTCTCTTACGTGGTTTGATTTCGGGCGGGAAGTCCCCTTATCCGAATGGCAATGCACCCCGTGTGGCGCCACGTAAGTGGAGTATCTCAGTCCGAGTGTACACAAGGCTATTCTGGTGGTGTATTCGGCTTCCATGCTAAAACCAGTTACAAACACCGATGCAAGAATAAAAAATACCCAGAAAGTAGCCATAGTCGATCTTACAGATACAGAAAACATGATAACAGCCAAACATACAAATGAAATTACAAATTAATGATTTCCAAAAGGAAATTTTAGAGCACAAAAAACAGTGGTGGTCGCCACTGAGCGGCGCCCTATACAACACAAACATGTACATGTTGTTTTATTATATCATCACTTATTTCCTCTTCAGATATATTCTCAGTTATTGGGATTATTCACTAGGTATAATGTTTTAATGTATACAAACTATGTTAAACGGTATGACACAAATAACGACAAGGTAGACCAAAGATATTCTTTTAAAATTGAAAACTTTTCCCACTTTGTAAGAGTTCTCAGGATAACAAGCTGGTTATTTTATTTTGTAACTATTAGAGGAAAAACTGATTGTAGTATGGATGAGAAAACTAAGTCTTGGATGGTTAAGATTGTTTACTCTTTTTGTAAACAAATGGGTATTAACATGTATTTATAATTGTTCTTTGTTCTTTGTTCTTTTCTACATCTGCAGAGGTTTTCTTTTCCTCGTTTTGGATCATGGTGGTTATGCAACTTTCAATAAACCCCACACAAGCCTATGGTACATCTTCAGTGTTCATCTTTCTGTTGGTGTGGCATGTACATGTACCCCGAGGGGAGGGGGGGCACTCAATATATTGGACAGACGGGTATATGCCGCTTTGAAAAAGGGGTCGTCAAAGCGACCCCCTTCAGGGACTCAGTTTTATAATTATGAGGGGAGCAATAAAAAGCTCTCCTAGAACTTTTAAGGAGAGCGGTAGGGGAGCACTGCAAAAAGCTCTTCTTCGACATACAAGGGGAGCTTTTTGTCCGATTAGCAAAATTCATGGAGGAAATACACATACTAAGTTACAACCAACAACCAAAGGAGACAAACTTTAACCCCCCCCCCCCCCCAAGCTTTTTTTTATTCCAGGGAAATGTTTTTAGGAGTAAAAAAAAATATTACTTGAATATTTAAATAAAATCAAAATAAATTAAAATGATTTAAAAAGGGCCTTTAATTTTGATTTTTTTTTTTCAGAGGGCTCTGTTGGCTCAGTGATTGCTTTTAACAGAGTGTATGAGTGTGGTTTGAGCATGTGTTTTCGTTTCTTTGTTTATTGTTGTTCTTGTTTGTTTTTTGAGGGGGGTGTTTTGATGAATATCAGAACAAAAATGCCTAAATCAACTTAGATAAATGCAATAAAAAATAGGAATAGCCTACAGTGCAGTTTGTTTAAAAACATCTACATTTATCATAAAAATAATAAATAATCAGGACTAAATTTGTACGCTATGCCATTCAAAGCGATATATTATAAATCAGTTATCATATACCATAAGTACATCAACACTTGTTTCTCTACCCTAGCCTAACCCTCAAGATAGAGTCACAGCAGCTTGATCATCACACTCACACTCACACAATGCCTTGCACTAACGTAAAAATAACGATGTTTTACATTAAATACAGGGGAAATTCAGGCAAATAAACCCCACATAAATAATTTGTATCATTGTTCACTTTGAATAACACTTCTCAAAATCAGTATTAACCTCAAAAATCAGGATTCAGCTCAGAAAACCGCTACACTTTCATTGCTCTGCAAACACCAATTAACACATGTGGGACCTACTACGGTGAGTCAGTATTATGACGAACTTGATGCTCGTTTTGAACTTATGTTTTGCATTAAATACAGGGGAAATTCAGGCAAATAAACCCCACATAAATAATTTGTATCATTGTATACCGTAAATAAAAATACTCAATATCAATATTACTCAAAATCAATATTAACCTAAAAAAAAACCAGGATTCAGCTCGGAAAACCGCTACACTTTCATTGCTGTGCAAACACCAATTAACACATGTGGGACCTACTACGGTGAGTCAAGTATTATGACGAACTTGATGCATGTTTTGGACTTCAATTTCGCCATTTTAATAAATACAGTTTTATGGAGTATTCCCATACCCAATTGAAGTATTATTATTATTTTCCCACATAAGCAGTATGTTTTTTTTTTGTTTTTTTTTCCTCTGGAATTTTTATTTTTAGAATTTTATTTTTGTTTTGTTGTTTTTTTAAAACAAGACTCGGATAGATCGCGCGCACCTCAGCGATCGCGCGCAAGGCGCGCGATAAATCGCGCTACCTGAATTGGATTAAGGCGCGCATGTAGCGCGCGATCGCTCTCGCGCGCCTTAAAATCGAGTCCCTGCCCCTTTTTCGACGGCCAATGGCCGTTCTCAAGATACCCGAATTTCCATAAACAGCAGTATTCACCCTTCTCACGCGTTCTCAAGATACCTGGCCAGTACTCGTCTCTCTCCTTTCCCCCCGGCGTGGCCCGTTCCCTAGCTGTCACGTACATGTATGTACGTCCATTCACTTTTGTGCGCAATTGCATATATGCATGCACTAGATGCGAAGTGCGGCTGATAGCAGGAAAAAATGTGATGAATTCATTACGAACTCGCACACATTAATTTTTTCCCTTCATAATAATTTTCCCTTGTACATGTACGTAGACTAGAACGGCTACAATGTCATCTTCATTCCTGCGCAGTGGAAATAGTTTGAATGCAGCGTAAAATTTTCAAACCGAGAACAACTTGGACCCTAAATTACCTGAAAAAGGAGCATTAAAAGGAATAAAACAGTCAAATTGGTAAGTTGAACATGTTCGTTTAAGTATAGAGCCTAGATAGGCCTAATCTATTTAATTTACACAAATATTTTTAAAAATCGTAATATTCACATTTTAACAACTACATGCCGACTGATCGTCGGCTCTCAATCAGTTTGCACAGCAGAGTGATAGGAGCGTTTCTGTCTCTAAGTGAATGGCCGACCCTGTCAAAATTAAGTGGCTAATCGCTAATGAACGAGAGACAGAATTTTCGGTCTAATTAAGCAGGGGTGCGTGATCTCAAGTGGAACCGAAGAATGGTTCCGAAGCATGAGTGATATAGCCGTTATTATAGCCTAGAATGCTATTTTGTGTTGCTATAAATCTTCAGTAGAATATTTATTAGAACTTGAAATACCATGAATCAAATGTGACGTTAAAAACTATTAAAGCGAACTTAAAGTTTAGACCATCGCACATGTGTGGAGATCAACGGAGCGCTGGCGGGAGCGTGGCCGGCTAGCGGTCCGTGGAATCATGCTCAGTACCGTCATGACCGTCTCGGGAGATATAGCGCACTGCAATCGCGTCAAAAATCATATTCCATTATACTGAGAAACAAAAAAAATAGATATATGAAGAGGTAACTAGATTTCTACTTACGGTATCATGATCAGCATCCTGTAGAATTCCAAGAATATCATACAAATTGAGATCAGAAACGTTCATCTTGCCTACGTTTCTAATTCGCATTTGCAGCTAGCTGAAATAGTCTACGGTGGTTTTGAAAAACACTGAAGAAAGCGAATCTAACGTACGGTATACGGAAACCAAGAGCAATGGCAATGCCACAGCCTACTCCAAATTCGTCCTAAATTAACGGCATTCGAGCCGGGGTGTGGGGTGGGGGGGGGGGGGGGGGATACTCAGATTTGGTTTGGACGGGGATGTGCGGCTGAAGACTCCAAACCAATACCCTTTTTTAAAGGGTCATTTCGGCTGAAAATTAAAGGGTACCCATTATAAGGGACTAAATTTGGATGAAAAAGCGACATGATTTCAATCATTTTTGCATTTTCGTGAGAGCTAGGAAATACAATTCATCAAAGTCATCTTGTCTATTTCCTATTTTTTTTATGTCATCTTCATTATCACCATCATAATAATCATCATGATTCTATTATCATTATCTTGTTCACTTCATTATTATCATATGGTGGTCATTTCATTTGGGGTACATGTACTTGATTTTCTGAAGGTTCATTTTTCCCACGGTTCATATTGAAATAGGTTTTGGTCATAATTTTGAACATATATTTGATGCATTACTCTGAAGGTTCAATATTCTAAATGTTTGTTATTCCGAAGGTTCATAATTCTAAAAATGAAATAAGGTTCATAATTCCATAATTTTTCAGAATAGTGAACCTTTCTTAATTTTTGGAATTTTGAACCCTATTTCACTTTATTAATTACACTCTATTTTGTTTTAGAAATTATGAACCCTTTTTCATTTTTTAATTGTGAACCTTCAGAACTAAGAATCTTTGGATTAACGAACCTTTGGAATTATGAACCTTCAGAAAAATGACCTGTAACCATTTCATCCTCATCATCACGGCCATTTCATTATCATCGTAATGGTCATTTCATTATTATTGTAATGGTCATTTCATCATCAGTCATACCATTATCATCATCAATTCATGGTCATTCAATTATCATCATCACGATCATTTCATAGTATTGATCACAGTTGTTTCATCGTCATCATTATAATCATATCATTATCATGATTATTTCATCATCATCATAATCATATCATTATCATCATGGTCATTTCATCATCATAATATCATCATCATCATGGTCATCTCATGATCGTCATGGTCATTTCGTCATCATGTTCATTTCATTATCATCATCACGATAATTTCATTATCTACATTCATTTTCATCATCATAATAGGGCCTGTTTCCTTCTCTGCATGATCACATGCATCATGACATTTGTTATCGGGTTTGGCCAACACGGCACTAGGGTTGACTCTGCATCGTGCGGTGATTGTGTTTCAATAGTTTAAGTGTAAGCTACACATCTACCCTAAAGAGCCATAAATTTCATATTTTGCAGAATTTCACCTCCTGAAATTTTTAGCATGAACTCTTTCGTATCTATTTTACACATTCCTATAAAATAATCTTGAAAATCAATGTTTTAAAAGGTGGATCTGGTTGCAAAAATTCTCACAAGTGTTTGCTACCAATTCGGCTCTCTTGGATAACTCAGCCACGATTTTCCCTAGTCCGAGTTGTCCCTAGTGCTGAGTTAGCACAGATACTTATTATCATGTCCATTTTCCATATCATCTCCAAATCATTAGTATCCATGATGACCATTCCCACCCTGAAAATATGAAAGAATGTTGTCATCAACATTATCATCATATCACCAATTAATCTTTACTAACGTTAGTATCAGAAATCTTTCTACCAAAACACATATCATACACAAAAGGAAACAATGTTTTTGTTTTTTCTTAAACCAGATTTAATCATTTATTTTGCAACTAATGGAAGGCAAGTCTCTTGGACAAGTAGAAACGTAATACGCACAAATTCATCATGTTCTATACATTTTAGAGTAGAAATTAGTTACATCAAACTAATACCAACAATACTGTTCACCCCTCTTTTCTTTAACATCACGCACACAATTACACAGAAGTACAAATGCATTAATAAATAAAAAGGTTTGGTATGCAGTGAAATAAACTCTGTTTATCAACAGTGCATCACTTATTCCCATGGTTAGTAGCTTTCGTACTTGCACAATCCATCATGAGGCCTTCATTCACACATAAAGCAAAAAAAATCAGTCATTCAACACAGTATTCAAAATTAGGAGGCAAGCAGCCCAAGCAGTCTCTTCTCCATGCAGGAACATTATCTTCCTTTCTAATAATATTTGATTCTATCCTAGTGCCGCTAGCCTACTTCCATGATGGTAAAGATATGTACAGTACAAGCTCTGATTTGTTTTAAAGTGGGCTTGGTTTCCCCTGCTCTAAGACCTCGTTCACACATGATGCAGTGAATTTCCTCAAAAGTCAATATTCTACATGTACTGCCATTGCAAAAAAAATAAATGATAAAATAAAATGGCATAAGCTTTAGTGTGCTTTAGGGGGCTTTGTTGCATGCTACTACATTTTTTCTACCTCCACTTGCCATTTCTTTTACACATAAAATGTTTTGTTCTTTGCCACAGCAGTTTTTAGGCCATTTACAGCATAATGTGTAATTGAGGCTCAAATGAAACTGTGATGTACAGAGTACCACAGTAGAAAGGCAACACTAATATCCTAATATATTTTTGCTTTGTCTTTCTTTGGGCTAGTTTACCTGCTTCAGATTGAAGACAACCTAATTTTACTCAGAGCTGTGCTAACCTATTGATATTGTATGAGTGACAGGCTAGAGCTTTAGGGGCAGTATTCTGAATATTGTTTTATCTCTAATTATTTTGTATCTCCACTTTTCAAGTGTACCAATCACCTGAAAAAATAATTTGTGTACAGCTAGAAAATATAAAATCAAACTCAAAGAACTTACTTTGCGTAAATTCTCAGTTATCACCATCTGATATTGATAATACTGATATCAACCTGTGGAGATCGTCTTGGACCTCATCTTGGACTTAATCTTGGACATCATTCTTGACATCGTATTGGACATCGTGTTCGACATCGTGTTCGACATCGTGTTCGACATCGTTATCAGAATTTATATGCTCCACGATGTAGTCAGGATATAAATTCTGAAATTTCTGTGGAAGCTCCCAGCTTATATACAATCTCAACCCTTAAATAGAATTTTCTACCTTCTACTACAACATTCATGAAGGTTTGGACCTTTCTTGTTAGTTCCACATACTTCTAGTTGTAACAAACAAAAGAAGGGGATTCCAATGATCTATGTATAGACTCATTGCAATGTTTCACTCTTACTAAGAAGTTCATGCAAAGGTCAGGTACATGTAAACAACATGTTCTAGCATGTAATTGCATTGTTACTAGCATACAGTACATCAGACATAATGTAATGATCTAGAATGATCTTCCTCTACTGGATGTGCATTATTTAATCTGTAATTAATAATTCTTTCACTATTACAGAGTACACTGACTTTTTACATCTGAATAATTATTTCTCTTCTAGAAATTTCTATGTTCCTAAATACATAAAGAAAACTGGAAAATAACTTCCTTCCAGAAGATTCTTCAATTATATAACAACATACAGAGCAAAATTATTTCTGGTGATTGGTACCCTTTAAGATAAAATTGGTATTCTGAAAATTGTTGTAACTTTTGTTGTAACTTTTGTTATCTTTGTTCACTCTGCGCATGATCCTAATTTACATATGCGCGCTGAAGATAATATCATGAGATAACTGGTATTCTGAAAATTATTTTATCTTTTGTTGTATCTTACCTTCCATGGTAACTACAACAAAACTTACAACAGCTTCTAGCTGTTGTATCTCATGATCTCGGCAATTTTTCTAGCTCAGAATCAGACAGTACATGCTCGGATAGCAAGATGGAGCCTGTGTGTGATTCACGATCTCATAGAGAAGATATTTTGATAAAATTACAGGTGGAATTTGATGATTTTACATCAATATGTGACTTGGTTCGAGCAGAAGAGGGTGAGCCATTATGTTAATTAATTGCAGTCCAACAGCGCATGGCGCATTAGAAAACGTGTAATTTATAACTACGCCCAAAATTGATTATGCGCAAAGCCCATCCTTATGTCTGACATAAGGGGTTCTCCTATTGGTTAATCTACCTATGTAAAATCTATCTTGATTGGTAAAGTGTCAAAAAATGGGCGTGTCAAAGATAATATAAAGGCGGTCCTTAGATAATATCTCCTTAAAACAATTTTCAGAATACCAATTTACAACAATATTAGTGAGGTATTATCTCCGGAAGATACAACAAAAGTTACAACAAAAGTTACAACAATTTTCAGAATACCACCCCAGATCTATTGCTTAATACATGTATCATGTTGACTTAACAGAGGTTGGTCAGTGGCAGTAAATGATGGTTGTACATATACCAGTATGTACATGCAGATATGCAGACATGCATTTCATACCAATAAGTTCCATTCAACTGAATGATTTTTATACATCAAGTTATGAATACCAAAACAAGAAAATCTGATGCTTTATAACATAGGTTATAAATATGGGTGCAATTTTGAGACTATGCATACTGCTGTGATTCTTTATATAATGCTAACAAGTAATAATAACACACCTACAATTATATATTCATATAAATAATGCCTCTTGCATACAAAACTATTGCACATAAAGAGCAGCTATATTCTATTACAGCCTACTGATAAAAAAATAAATAACAATACACATATGAATGATGTAATACAACATGAAAGTTGCAATTTCTCAGTTGAAGGTCAAAGGTCCCATCATAAACTTGGCAGTCCAATCTCAATTCATTCATTTTCCTTTCTGATTTTACATGTATTCTAATATTGGTTTTGCAGAATAAAAACGAACAAAAAGAAGAAGAAAGAAATGTCCCTTTCATTACATTTTCCTATTTGATCTTCCAAACAATAACTCAATGAAAATAAAAGGAGCTATGTAACTCAGATTTCATAAAAGTTAAAAAGGTCTAATGCACATTGGTCAAATGTACATTGGACAAATAAAATGGAATATTGAAAAGAAATAATATTATTTAATTTTTTGAGGGAAAATGAATTATCCCACATGAATACCTTGAAAACAAACAGTATGTTTCAGGCTGAAATATTGTTTTATTTAAGTGCGCTAAATGAAAAATGCACATGGGGACAAAATGCCAATTACATACAAATATCATTTTCTTAGAGACTTTTCAATTGGTTTTGGAATGTTTAAACACTCTGTATAGATAATTCAATTATACATTACTTGATACATGTTAGTTGTGTACACAGAAATTAAAGAATGATTTAGCAATTCACTTAACACAATTTTTATACATTTCAGAAAATTGATCCCGATGATGGAAATCTTTTTTTGGTTATGGACATGACAGTAATAGATCTAAAAGAGTTAAAACTGCCATTGTTTAATATTTGAACAAGAGCCAATAAACAGTGTCATTCTTAAAAAGGAATTTTCTGGAATGAAAATGAAATCACGCACTTCTTTTTATTTTCATACACGTACAACAAGTCTACTATACATGTAGCCCAAATGAACTATGTGTTCATGAGGGTATGCCATTAGAAAATGCCCCATCACCCTCCCATGTCACATAGGGATAGTGTGATATTTAGAACATAAATTCTATGATACATAGCATCATGTATACCTACTTTTCGTATAGATGTATACTGTAGTGTAAAATGTTATTACAGCCTACAAATCTGTTCATAAAAGACCTAGGTGAACAATGAACATTAGATTGCATTACCCCCAAATGGGAGCATGTTTAATATTATAAATCAGTCAAAGCTAAGTCCTTGCTGAATTGAAAGAAGTTCTAATCATTGTAAGGGTTTCAGAAAGACTTGAACAACTAGCTCATCATTAACAATGTACTGATTAGAGGATGTCATAAGATCATTCAAAGGAACCTTCTTGTCAATGTCAGTATCTGAGTGATAACGGGATTTAGTAAAGTTCTTCTTGCCACTTGTAACAGCAAGCACCTTAGAATCATTGACAACTTGAACCATGTACTCAATGGGTCTAGGCTGGTCTAGGACCACGTTGGAATAGAGGATCATGCGGAAATCCTCATTGCTTGATGAAGATCCCTTGGGATAGATCTTGAGTTCCCAGTCCCAGCTCGAGTGAGGGTAGGATGAAGATCTGGTTGAAAACCGTGGCATAACTTCCTGTAGTTTGTTGAACTGTGAATATCCTGACAGAACTATTCGCTTGTCCCACCTAAGATCTGTGTAGTTTCTCAGCAGATAGCTAGTAGAGGAGAAGTCTGTGTTGTTGGCACGTGCTTCTAAGGAAAGTGCATTGAACTTGTAAGCATGTAGGAGGGGGGTTGAAAACAATGCTGGGAACTGTTCAACAACCCTATGGTTCTCCAGTTGTTGTAATTGTTCTGGAGTCATCATAGGAAAGCGTATATGGGGAATTATCTCCTTAAGAAGATCCTCCATCGTATGGGTGCGTTCAGGATGCTTTGGAGATTCAATCCATTTAATGACTGCCCTGAACACCAGCAGTTCATTTCTGACAGTAAGATGTGAGCTCTTCAAGAACTGCACAAGCTGGTCTTTATCAAGAGCAAGCCATTCAACACTCCAGTCTGGCAATGACATGATGTCATCAGCTTTAGGAGAGAGTGCTTTGACAGAAGCTGTGATCAACACTTGATGATAGCACTTTGTGGCATACTGGTACCAAACATGGAAGACATCTTTCAGAGGCAACTTGGGCATGATGCTGTTAGTAGCAAACTCTATGCAGACCCTGCGAAGATCACAGACATTGTACTTATCAGCCAGCATCAGGATGGGTAGAGTGTTCTCAATGGTCAGGACAATATGACATGAGTACAAGAACTTCAAGAATGCTGGGAATACTTCGGTGCATTCTGGTTCTTCCACAAGCTCTATTTCCTGGAGGAAAAAAAAAAGAAGGAAATAATATAAAGAGAAAAATAGGTTAGTCACACAAACATCTTCTTGGTATATTTTAAATGTTAGCCCAGCTTTAAAAAAAAAAAAAAAGTTCTGTATGACCTTCCATGGAATTTTACTAGATTGTTCTCACCAAAACATTGTAATGCCATGTACATGTAGATCCATCATGAGAAAGGGAGATACATGTATTTTCATTCAGATGATAAAATAATTTCAAGAAAGATGAACACCCAATACATAAATGTAATTTATATAAATACTCAATCAAATCAAACTCCCAAATTATTCTATTTATAGTGCTTGATATTTTACAAGCGTATATTCCTTCCCAACAAAATCTATGAAGGTGAGAAAAATTGGATGGAAGGGGTGTGAGAAACAGGATGGAGTAAGTGTGAAAATCAATACATGGATGAAGATTAGCCAGTGCAATGGGAGTATACTCCTGTTATGCTTGTTCTCTGCAAATATAGATAGATATCTTGGCAAATAGAACAAATATACACACCCAAAACTACATGTCTACTACATGTCCATCAGACTCAGAGTAATGGTTCAAAGCTTAGTTATTGATAGAAGATAAACAGTATGAAATTGTAGATCACTAGAAGCAAAACAAAAATAATCCTGAAATCCAAAGACTGTCATAACAATGATTAATTTTTGCTATGTCATCAAATTTAGAATTATTTTCTATATTCATTACTGATCTTGTTTCAACCTACATGTAAGTAACATGTACTAGGGCCCGTTGCAGAAAATTTGCGTTTAATCGCAACTCCAAAAAATCAAACGCAAGTCCTAAATGCGCACTTCTGATTGGCTGAAAATAAAGTTGCGTTAGATTTTCCTGAGTTGCGTTCAAACGCAAGTTTTGTGCAACGGGCACTGTTCTAGTTATGCCAAAGCAAGCACTTAATATTTTTCATGACATTATGAGTATTATGAGTTTTGAACATTACCATGAAGGCTACATGTATATTATACCATTCTAGTTCGCTTTGTGCAAGTGAGTTGCTCAATGTTCAATTCAATTAATTCCAACACAAAATAAAGACAGGTCATACAAAGATCACAAACCAACATACATGTCCACTGCAAAATCCCTTCCCCAAAATTATCATAGCATGCCGTAGAAAAATATGTAAGAAACCTTTTTCAGTTACAATCTACATATACATGTACATGTATGGGGGGAAATGGTCAGACAGGATCATATGTATGTAAAGCTACCCCCTAGAGAAAATTGCAATCTTGACAGACATGTACATGGTAGGCCTACAATGAGTAAATGTCAGGTATGGAAACCCATCAACCATACTATTTTTTTCTTCTTTACATGTATTCTAATATATCTTAAAAATACATCGTAAGAGATCAATATTATGTTTGTTATACATGTAATTACAGGAGCAGAGCATAACGCATCCTACACGTACAAATGATTCATAATCCATAAAAACATGGACAATTAAACATCAATTTGAACAGCAGAAATATACATGTACAAGGTAAATGAATCATTGCAAAATTTACATCACTGGCAAAACTGTATGTTCCAACTTTCATTCACTCCTTCAAAGACACTGTATTGAATTATACTAGACCTGCTGCATGAGGAAGGCTTGTGTAATATCCACTCCAACATCCCTGAATCACATTATTCACAATGCCTATGTATTTGTAAACATACGTACATGTACATGTAAGTAGAATCACAGAGGTTATGCAGAGCTCTGTAGGCAATCATGTACCTCTCCATCTCATGAATAATATTCAACAGTTGCACGCTGACTTCATGCATCTAATGACACTTTCAAATCACTCAGCCTCTGATATCACAAGACTAGAGGATGCGAATGTGAATAAGATTGAGCACTAAACAACAATCTGATTCCCCTTTTTTGATACCCAATACAATGCAAGACACACAATGTATTGATCTTGGACCTCTCCTTTTATCATGAGTAAAATATAATCAAATTTGAGCAGTCACGTGAAGCAGTTGGTTGAATTTGTATGTATTTACAGGTACATGTCTTCAGACTTTTCACATACTTCATAATATTGCTCAAATGTGTGTAAAATGCACTTTAAAGCCAAAAAGACAAAATGTTGATGCTATCCAAGAAATTTAATGTCAATATGAAGATGTGCCGGCAATTCCACTTTGCTTTGCATGACAGGTTTTAATGTCATCTTCCATAAGTCTAATCTACATGTACATGGTAGAATCAACATCACACATTCTTCTATTTGGTTTTCTTGAGCAAAAAATCAAACATACATGTACTAGGTGTAAAAAAACATTTGACACTTTTCTTTGTTAATAACTCAAAATTCAGAATTCATGAATATGGGACTGAGGTTTTCACCAAGTAAAATTGAAGGATGTCAAATTTATATGGAATAAGTTTTATGACATCTCTTTGAACAGTAACACTATTCTTTAAACAATGCTCTGAATTAAGGCCACAAAATCTGTGTGTATCAGTAATTAATTAAGAGCACAACAATTGTCATTGTGCATTGCAGCTGAAATTCCAGAGCACCTCTTTTGAACCAAATTCATGAATCATAATGACACTGGATAGCAAAAGTTGGCAGAAATGACAGGAGCTATGCACAATGGCAATAGACCGCTTCGGCAATGTATGCAAATTTTATACATACCTTTCAAACAAAGGTTGTTCTTGACAACCTGAAAGCTTGCCGGAGGCTTGCCGGACATAGCAACAGATAATGTATGCAAACTGGATTCCAAGCATTGAGGCTCATTTATAAAAAGCAGGTTAATGGAATAGCTCGTCACTAGGTGCTCAGAGAATTATACGCATAAATTTGTATACATTACAGAAGCGGTCTATTGTTATGTTCTGAATTAATTACTGATACACACAAATTTTGAGGTCTCAGTTTTTCAGAAAGTGAAAATCTAATTAAATATTCAGAGCATCATTTTAAGAATATTGATGAAGGAATTTCACAAAACTTATTTGCAATAAATTTGACATCCTTCAATTTTATATTTTGAAAACCTCAATCTGATACGAGTTAGAACTTTTTGAGTTATTAACGATCAAAAATGTCAAATTGATTTTTTTTTTACAAAAATGGTATTTAGAAGATGTTTTTAGGACAACAGATGTTCAAAAAAGGGGGAAATTTAGAAACAAAGGATGGTACAGAAATAAACGTAAACCAAGGTTATTCAACATAAACAAAATCAATGTACAAAGATAAGAAGTACATGTACTATATTAAGCATGACAAGGACAGTATAAACATGCTTGTAAATTAAAAAAATTCAAAATCATTTATTAGGATAGGATTCATCATATACATGTATGTGTATTGATTGATAAATGCTGTGCAGAAAATTTAATGAGAATTTAAAATAAAACAATAAACTGTATTAATTTTGACCTATGATACTCACTTTCTTGTTTGGATCCGACCAGTCAGAGCTGAACATTCTCTCAAAGACCTCACTCCATCTGACCAATACCAGCTTATGAGCACTGAACTCTTCAAAGCCAACCTTCAGTTTAATATCACTCAGCTGAGGATTATTATAAAACCGAGTCATGTCTGCAAGAGCCTTCCTCTCATTACCATAGCAATCAACTCCTCCTGGTGGCATCTTATCATCTTTATCTTCCTCCTCTGGGTTAGCAGAGATTGTGATGGGTGGTTGTGGTTGACTGATCACAGCAAAGTAGAAGGCCTGCAGTGGATGAATCTCATTGGCTCCACCTTGGTTTGCTACACCTCCTCCAGCTGCTCCTGCTACTGCCGCTGCTACTGCTCCTGGTTGTACAGGAGCCACAGCTCCACCTGCTCCTCCTTGTCCTACATTCCCCCCTCCCTGGGCTCCAGGTACTCCAGCTGCAGGCATCATCCTGTGACCCAGATGTGGAACTCGCTGTTCAGACTGAATTAAAAAAAAATTTTTTAAAGGATATTGAGTCATAATTCTAAAGAGAGGGTTCAGTTCTAAACTTCTGGTAACAGAAAAAATTTGCGCTTTATTTGAATCTAGGTTTCATATGAAAGAACTTCCTGCAGCATGTGTTTTGTTTGGTAGTCTTAAGGTGGGTCTTCATGGGGCACGCAAACGATTCGTGAAGGATGTGAATGTCAAAAAAATGGGGAAGTTCAACATTCAGAGAAGTTTTTCTCTGAATGTGTCCCGACAATAGAGTCATAAACCATTCTTGCGCAGTTTGTGGGTAGTTCTCACAATGTATGTGCGAATGTCATGTGTAGCGTTTTTGAACTATGGCCAGTCCACATACACGAAGATCACCCGACTAAAATGCGAACACGAGAAATGATCACACAACTTTTCTGCTTTCGCGAGACATGTGCGAGACATTCTCCAAACTGTCAGAATCTGTTTGGGGTTTCACAAAGATTTTGCGAATATCATGCACGTCATGAGTAGGTCGTGTACATATGACGAAGCTTTTCAGACATTTTCGAAGGCAAATCATGAACAAATCACGACCCAGGATGCTGGAAACGTTCGCAAGGAATTTTAAACTTCTTTTAAAAATCCCTCCAAAATAAAAACGACTCAAGCGAACAATTAACGATACTTCTGAACCCCCGCGCATGTTTGGCGAAGTTTTGGAGCCTAAAATACGAATGTTAGACTTTGCCATTTTTTGGACATCCGCATCCTTCACGAATCGTTCGTCCATGAAAACCCACCTTTACAGACAATCTGGATTTTGCAAAATGAAATGATCTGTGATTTCAGGTCCAAAGTTTCTGTCCCCTCTATTCAAATCCATGTGTATCATGATGAGGTTCATAGTGCCAAGTATGCAGGGAAGGGGGGGGGGCATGTCCTCATATTGCACACGGAGTGGTATTTGGCCACAATGCTAGGCCTGGCTCAGTTAGCACTTTGAACATTTATTCAAACCAACATTTATTGGCTCAAAGTCCACATAAAATCTGAAGAAGAATGATTTCACATTGTCTTTCCCACATTAATGAAAGTAAGGATGCATTTTAATTCGTATTTATTTTTTTTCAATTTCAAGGACTCATCTTGAGTCTTGACCATTAAAATTATCCTCTAAGTAGTCCTCTGCAACTCCTCCACCACATACAAAGCTGCTAATGGTGGCCTGACTTTCAGGTTACGAAAGTCCCTAACCTCTGTACCCCTCACCCTCCCACCCCCTCACCCTCCCACCCCCCCCCCCCAAATAAGTGTATCCCTTTACTCTCACTGTCGAATGCTATATGTACATGTTGTAGAGATTAATCTTCATTGCAAGGAGGCTCAAAAGTCCCTTAAGTTTCATGTACATGTACATGTAAGTGGTATAAGAGGTTGTAACCCGAATGTTCTACACATAATGTTAAAAAATCAACAATATTTTACCCTTTGGACCATTACCATCACTGTGCTATGCCAAACATTCATGCAAATAACTGTCATGTTACATACATAACAACCTATCAAAATAGTACTTCAAATGTCTTCTGACGTCTACATGTACTAAATATCTAGTGTTAATCGACTGAAGAGTCTGTCATATATTGTTAGTCTCAAAATGAAATAGCAAAATACACATTTGCACTTGTATAATCATAATACACGAGGCAGGGCTCGACACTAGCAGTGGCCCAGTGGCCTGGTGCCACCAAAATCAGAAATGCCAAGGTCAGAGACCAGCTAGGAGTGAGATGTTCCATGCGTCATGTCAGCGTGGTAAAGGTGAGAGAGTGAGGCGACCAAGCTAGGGGAGGGTGTGGGAGGAGGTGTCCCCCCCCCCCTCACATGGTAGGGAGCTTTAGCATTTTTAAGCTCTAAATCCTGCGATCTGGTGCATACTAAAGTGACTATTTTAGCTTTTAGACTAGAGTAAGGGGGGGGGGAGATTTTGGCCACTTACGACAAAATCCTATTTTTGGACTCTTTATTTCACATTCATTTTCACTTCTTCCTCAAATCAAATTCAAATTCAAATTCAAATTCAAATTTATTGACATAAAATCCTGACATAATAGGATTATCATCAAAACAAAACAAAACAAAACAAATCATGATAGCAGCATATTGGATAGAAAACCAACCTTGACAACACATAAGAAAATTATATCAGAACCGATTGGCATGTAGGATAGGATTATACTCTACAGAAAGTAATGTTGCTATTCTTAGAAACAAAGCAAAACACAAAAAAATAACGGAATGATGAATAGAAGCAAAACCTCAATGAACCAAAGGTAAATTATATTCTTTAAAAAATGTATATGTATCGTGTTACTTACTCTACTAAAAGAGATGTTGTTATCATTTAGAAAAAACAGACAAAGGAAAACACCGATAACAACAAAAGCAATATGTTGAATACAAACAAAGGCAAATTACATCAAAACAATATTGTATCGGGTTCACTCGACATAAAAGAACAGTAGTAGAACAGTAGAACAGAGCGGGTGTAACAGCGGTATCAACCCCAGAATATATGAGGAGCATATCAAATAAAAACAAAACCTCATCAAAACATATACGAGCAAGTTATATCAAAACACTATTAGGCACTGTATATCAAGTAGCACTCGATGTTACAAAGTTATGGAAGGGACCATTATTATTATACTGATTATTACTATCATTATTATTATTATGATTATGATTATGATTATTGTTATTCGTGTTATTAGTGTTATTATCTTTGAATTATTTTTATTGTATTTTATTTATTTATATTATTTATTTAATTTTATCATGATTTGATTTTATCAAATCATGAAGGTCAATACTGTTACTATTTTAACCCCCCCCCCAAAAAAAAAAACAACTCATTTGTTACATAATAAATTTAAATAGATCTTAAGATCTACCCATATGAAACTGAAAATAATTTATGATGCTTCCTTTTCATAGTGAATTACAGTAAGTGTATTAGGAGAGATGTCTTGGAAATTGAGAATTCATTCAGGTGAAGTACATATACATGTACATGTACATGTAAAATGACTGATATAGCACAGTCTGCAAGTACAGTAGACAGCATATAATTTTTGTTACCAACTCTCAGTCCCTCTCAATCTCACTCATTCACATACATTGTAGAAACAGCAGGTAGTAGTACAACACACACAAATGTAATTAATGTCAATCTCTCTGTCAAACATGGCATTAACAACATGTATTACATCATACATGTCTGGAAACTTGGTTTTATCTGTAGGGAAAAAGAGAGCTCCTAACATTGGCTACTGCATGCATCTAACATCTATATAGAATAATCATGGTGAACCAGGTATGTATGTAGTCCAATGCATTAAAGATATAAGCCAAGCTCAAATTCTACAATGGTTGCCATTCTGCAACGAGCAACACTGAAAGCTACATTAGGCCCATTTACCTTGGAAATTTTTTTTTTCAGGTTTTTTGTTCTGTGCAATTGGGTAGTTGCCTATCAACTTTTAACAAAACTTTGGAATGTGAGAAAAACCCAGGGTTTTTGCTTGCAGTGTAAATATCCCTACCAGCGTCGGAAATACACGGGGGCGACGGGCGATTTCGCCCTCGTCGGCCCCCATATCGCCCCAATAAATGCTGGAAAACTTGTATTTAGGGGCGACCGTTTTCATATGAGTCGCCCCCATCAATGATTCGAAAGAAAATCACTATTATGCTCAAAAAGCAGCTAAATTCAACCTTTTATCTCGTTATTGACTCGGAGCTTAGCACATCGCGAATGTGTAGCATCGTGAGCGCTAGACCAAATTACAACAATTATACAATAGCCAGATATCGCATATCGACAGGGAAACTGAAGATAGACAGTAACTACCCTCATTCTATATCAGGATTGTATAAATTCATCGACAGCTTCATTTCACTTAGTCTTTGCGCGACACCTTTTGTGAAAATTTCCTTTCCGAAACGCAATATCACTGTTACAATGATAGGTCTAAAATTACCATCATCCGTGTAAAGAGACTATCACTAGATCTACGACCGGATATTACACACCACACAGAGAAATTGTCCCTTACCACATTAAGTCCGTAGTCACCTCAAAAAATCAATCTGTAAAGCCACAGCCTGCCTAAAAAATACGGAATTAGTGCCATTTTTTCAAAGCACGCGGCGCTTAAGTCGGGTTGTGAGAAACAGAGTCAACGAAAACGCTCTACAAATCAAGAAATCGGTGTATTTATGACGGGGCTTTTTACTTATCGCGCGCAAGAGCGATGCTCATCGAATGAGATGGTATCCGCGAAAAACAAATTAGAAAAGAAAAATCGCCCGGAA
The DNA here is from genome assembly GCA_025618425.1 of Heliocidaris tuberculata. Classification (NCBI taxonomy): domain Eukaryota; kingdom Metazoa; phylum Echinodermata; class Echinoidea; order Camarodonta; family Echinometridae; genus Heliocidaris; species Heliocidaris tuberculata. The sequence continues at coordinate 50,614,193 of CM046834.1, read as the reverse complement.
CTGTGCGCATTCACAGTGTATATGTACGTACGTATGTCCAAGCGGATTTAGAAGTATTATGTGCGAGAGAAAAAAAACACACACCAAGCCCGCCTTTTCTCGTAAAATAAACATCTCCACGGGAAATACGCCTAATGACAGCAAATTCGGGTGAAATTGACGTATTGTTGAATTGACCTATTGTTGATTTATTCCTTCAAATTTTGAAGAAAAAAAAAAAATCTGATGGGGGGGTGGGTGAAGTTAAGATTTTAAAAATCTATAGAAGGTCTATTTAAAATTAAATTGGGCAGTATGACGTAAAGTAAACCTGTGCATGAAGTACGATTAGTACCAATGTAACAACAACAAAAAAACAACAAATTGATAACTAATCTGCACTTTCCATTAAAATAGTAGCCCCAATAACATAAGAAATAGCCCCATAAAATTCAAAAGTAGCCCCAAGGCAAAAAAAAAAGTAGCCCCTAAAAAAAAAAAATTATTTCCTAGGCTGATCCCTACTAAGAGGAAATCACAGGTTTTGAATGTCGGACAGGCAATAATGGAACACACATACAGGACAAAACATTAGTATCAAATGTAAAATGCCATCATGTAAATGTATGCCTGCATACAAATATGTAAATTGATAAATTGATTCAGAATCTAAGAAGTGGGTGCTTAATAAAAAAATGGATGCTTTGTATTATCTCTTTAGACTTTATAAACAGGGAAAATTTCCCAGCTGATATTTCATATTTCATTATGTTTCTCAACTTCTCATTGTTTGGAGGTGGGTGTGTGTATTCATGTCTATGAAACAAGACTTTAATGGCATAATCTACACTTTGTGTTATATAAATTATGAAATTCCATATATATTGTGCTAGTAGGAGTTTTCAAATATAGTTTATTTACCAAATATTTCACCATTTTATAAGAAAAGCTATCCAAACTATAACCACAGAGCAAGCAAGCTTTTCAACATCGAATAAGAAGAAAGGTAGGTGAAAAATATTAAAGAAAAAAGAAAAAAATTGGAGAAATCATGCAGAAAACAAATTATTTGTTTTTAAAAAATTGCTATTAAAGGAGATGAATTAGCAACTTGATTGTGAATTCTATAATTTGATTTCATTCTCTCATTATTTACTGGTGGTTTTGTAACTTTATCACTGGTTTTCCGCAAATCTTTTTATAGATTTTTAAAGTTTTTATAGAAATAAAGTTATTTTGGAACTGGAATTGGCTTTTAAAACAATAAAGTATTACAGCATTATGCATAAGAAGTCATACAACTGTAATCTGTTTCTGTTATTTCACATTAGCAAAACATGAAATAAGACATTTTATCACCAATTAAAGTTTGATATATGATTTGCAGTATTGTACCTTCATGTACTAGCCAATTACCAACTTAAGATAAACATTTTACAAAAAAAGTAACTATTATAACTTATGATAATTTGAGATTTAATTGTGATACAGCCATACAAACATCAAGTTAACGAGTGTCTGCCAAATTGGGTAATGAAACACCAGAGCATGATTTGCTTTTATGACAAATTTGAAATTTAAACTTGAACTAGAATTGCCCTCATCTTTACAGGAACAGTATGGACATGTACTTGCCAAACAGGAAAAAATTGACATTAATGAAGAATCAAATCAATGTAATGTGAAAAAAAAGAATAACTGCCATCCCCCACAATGATTAATGTCAATATTCACTCTGTCAGATTTTTTTTTTAAAAAGGAAACTTGTTCCCACATCAGGAGATAAAACAAAAAAACATTAATTTGCAGCTTTTAATTTTGACAGTGCACTGAAAGTACATGAATAGGTCCAGCACTGGAGCTCAACACTAACAGGCATCTGGAAATTATGGGCACTCAATATGTGAGTCCAGAGTCTCTGGACCCCCCCCCCCCCCCCCCCCAATTTCAAATTTTTTACATAGCACTCAATCCCACTCATGCATACAGACCATGAACAATTCAATCCGGATCCCCTATGAAAAATTAGTGTGGAGCCCTGAAGCAATATTACAAAACTCACAAATGATTAGTTGAACGTAGTCACGTGTGATTGTACATGCGCCAAAGTAAGCGTACTATCTTGGGATTTACTTGCCATCGCTAATGACATGGACAAATCTTAAAAAGACTCATTTTAATTCAAAATAACAAAGATCTACAGAAGTTTTGTTGTATTCAATAAACGATGTGTGTCTCCATCCGGTTATTATACAATCTATCCGCTCTTGTTGAGGCTGTATGCACCCATCATACGAAGCCATCAGGCTGAGTAGGGTAGATGCACACAGCCTAAACTTCATAGATCACATACATTGTAATGAACTTATTCGCATGAATCTTTTATTTGCATTATAATTTGTATACTATTACACTTGCAATATATAAGAAAATGTAAACAAAGAGAATGTTGTCATCATCACTTCAGTGAAGGGGTGCTTGCACAATGTATGTTCCCCCACACATACATGTACATGTACTCCCAGACAATAGAATAATAAACAAAGGTCATGATAGACTTGGACAATAATACATACCACAGCAAACATGCTGGTCATGGATCTTCGCACAATGAAGTTGAGATATAAAATGAATGGTACTGTGTATGCATACTCAGACTGTATTGATCTCTGTAGAATGTCAACAATAGACCAGTCTGGTCTCTCTGCTCACACAAAGGACTGGGAGGTGGAGCCAACACTGGAGGCAACCAACAATCAACATTGACAAATATAGATATGATCTCATTCAGGAAATACAAGTATTAAGCTTAATTGTAAACTAGCTCTGTGGGTAGATTCCCCAATATACAGTAATGACGTTGATCACAATTTGTACATACCATAGTAATAAGCTGTGGAAAACTAATTCGCATCATATGGTGTACATGGGGCTGGTAGAAGATTAAAACCAGCAGGAGATAGCATTTCTATGAAAATGGTGCATTGCTATCACTCAGTTGCTCATATGTTGCTAATTTAGATCACAAATGATGGATGAAAGCAATGATGATAATGCCAGACAAAGCATCGCTTGGCCAGCCTCCAGTGAAGGGTGTGATAATAAAAGGCTCTCTTTGAAACATAATAAGAGTTGCCAGCTTTCCTCATACAGGTAATAACTAATTACAGACACAAAAGGACCTTGTTTCCTCTCCTATTAGAGCTGCATTTTAATCAACTCTATCATTTCTTGTCGTACATAACAATAAGCATCCACTCATTATCTGACTGAGAGTCAAAACTAGTATTTCTTATGAGAATGCAAAACTAAACGTATGCAGAATAGCCCAATCCCAGATTTAATCCGTTTGTACAATAAAAGTCTTATATGATTGTATTATACTTTGAAACACATTGAATTGTCAAATTTCCTTTACATGTTATATTCCTTTGTATATTATTATTTCATAAATCTCAGTTTTGCTATATTAAAATATCATTCAATGTATTTTTTAAATTGTACCATACATTAGATTAGTTTATGACATGAAGTATACGATGCATATCTTTATATTTCTAGTGTTACTTTTTAACATTTATTTTTTTTTGCAAGGTACATTGTATTTTCATCAGTAGTATGTACATAATCGTTGTCAAGAGCCCACTTTCCCTCTTTCTATCTGCCCCCCTTTCACTCTCTCTTTCTCTCTTTCTTTCTCTCTATCCCCTTTTCTGTTTTTCCCATCTCTCTGAATTTTTTCATCTCTCTCTCCCTCTATCTTTTCTCCCCACTTCCTTTCCATCTTTCTCTTACTTTCTACATCTTTTGCCTCCCTCTCTCTCTCTCTCTCCATCTAAATCTCTTTTCTTTCTTTCTTTCTTTCTTTTTCACCTATTTCTTGGCATGATTATGATTACATGACTTTTTACTCAAATTTTTAAATTGCAATATTGTATAAGATTAATGGTATACAGTATACATGTTCATGCTCTTCATAAGTATGTAGATTGTATTGTGATATCTTTTGAAATGTATACTTGTGTTTTCCATCAATGTTTTATTCATGTGCAATTCAGTTACTTGTAACTGCGATACATGGAAATGATTCAATAAATACCATTTATCTATCTATCTATCTATCTATCTGAGAACATATATGCGATGTATTGAAGAGAAGGTTGAGTTCTCGGAAAGGTGAAAATTAATTTGTGAGCTTTCTCATTCCTTTTGTGTCAGTCTGGAAGAACTTCATAGTAGAAATGTCCCCTGAAAAGGATTCCCTCTCAAATTGCCCAATATTAAAATAGCACGAGAAATAGCTGAGGTGTTCAGGCCGAACATACATGCCACATGTGTATGCAGTCCCATATACCCATTTATGTGTGCAGTGCATGTGCTTTTCAGCATAATAAAGTCAATTTCTTATCATTTTGATGATTCCAAAACCTTAAATTATACACCAATTCTTATGCAGACATGATAAACCTTTTCCAATTACTTTCAAACAGTTTCTTTCATAATTTCATCACATGACCAGAACTCAACTTGATCTTTAAAGTGATTGATTAACCTTGTGAAAAATTGTAAAATCAGCTCAAATGCCTGTGAATTGTGGGCAGTCCTCTAACTACATACATGTATACAATTAAGGATATGAGAAAGTATGAGAGAAAATGGAACCCGTTTTACTATCCTAAAAAAGAAAATCGCGATCAATCGCTAGCGCAAGTCGCTCGGCTTCTTCGCTGCGCCGCAGTCACAAAAACCAAGCACCAGCGCTTGGCGATTTCAGAGCGGGTTTCCAGCCCGTACGGTATTCTGTGATAGAGCAAGGTATGCCAACCGTTAGAGTTCTTTAGGGTTTGGTGGTACTCTATCCCGACATCAATGTTCAATCGTAAATATCTTGATATATAAACGACCGATCAGCTTATAAAACTCAGGCGATTCCTGTCTGAGCTAAAGGTTTGCAATTATGATTACAGCATTAGCTGGAACAGTGATTTTTTTTTTCAATCCTGGGCAAAGTTAATCAATGCCTTTATAAAGGGGAATTCCAACCTGATATCAACTTGGCTTTAAAAGAAGCAGAAAAATGAAAGAAACCAATCAGTAAATGTTTGAGCAAAGTACAATAAGAAATAAGAAAGTTATAAATTTTTGAAGTTGTGATCAATAAAACACAAATTGGCAACTCCTTGATGTATCTTGCAAGCCCCTCTCCCATTGCCCTCTATCCAAAAAATCATTAATTTCCACTTTCTCTATAATATTCCATCACACATGCACCTAATCAATGCTCATGCATGTATGTTTTAACACAAAACCTGTATGAATCAAATCTATTCCTTTATCAAAAACTAAGAAAAGAAAAATTTATGAAATTTTCTGTACTGAGCAAATGGGAGAGGAGCTTGTAAGATACATGTACGTCACAGAGTTGCCAATTTGATCGATTACAACTTCAAAAGTTCATAACTTTCTTATTTCTTATCGGATTTTGCTCATACTTTCACCGATCTGTTTCTCTCATTTTTCTTCTTGCATTCAAATCAACTCAATACCAGGATGGACTTTCCCTTTAAGTAGGTCTATACATTTTCATGTATGTACAGTACATCATATTTACTCCCAGAAAAGATGAGAATGAGGTTTTTCAGATTTTTTTCTGGATGACTTTCTGTTAATTTTCATGAAATACCATAAATCTAGATTACCATTCACAAATAAACATAAAATTTGATGCAACCTTCATTCAATTATATGTATGCTGACAACTGACAAATACCAGAAGTTCTTTACAGAAAAGCACATCTCATGAAGGGCTATTCCACATCATCATTGTGTGTGAATACCATACTGTAATACTAGTCCTATACTTGTCTTACATGTATATGCTACAACATCATGCTACAAAATGGAACCCTAGGATATTCGGGGCATACAAAAGCACATTAGCACTGACATGTTTATATTACAATATAGGCTAAAATAATACTGTTCCAGGTCACAGAGTTACAACAGTTTAAATCTTGAAGAACATGTATGATCAGTTTAAGGATAATAATATGGAGTTTTGTTAATGGCAGAAATATATTTTTTACAGAATGAGATGAAAGTAACACTGTTTATTCAACACATTAGGTACATGTACCTAATGATTTTGGTACAAAGTCAAAGTGTAGGGCTACAGTATGAGCTGAGCAATGGGCAAAGAAAAACAAAGGAAAGCAAATGTACATGTACATTCCACACCCATGTGGGTAAAAAAAAAATGGTGTCCTGTGTACGAATGTAAGTTGTCCTTGTAAGTAAATGTAAATGTATTTTCTAGCACTCCTGTAGTTGTAACTTTGCTTATATTCTGTTGGGCCCAAATGACCATCATGTACATGCATATATGCAGTATTCATGACAAATTTTCACCCGTTTCTTCATGATCACAAATTCAATTTCATTACCAGAACCAGATGGGCTTTAACATTTTGATTTTCAGATACGTCACAGAGTTGCCAATTTGTGTTTGATTGATTACAATTCAAAAATGTATAACTTTGTTATTTCTTATATGACTTTACTCAAACTTTCACTGATCTGTTTCTTAAAAATTTCTGCTTCTTTTAAAACCAAGTTGATATGAGGGAGGACTTTCCCTTTAAAACACTGTAAATTAAGATAATAAGTGCTCTAAAATGCAAACTATTCGCATTTATAAGTCAAAATATTCTCACTCGGTGACGTCTATCAAAGGGGGTGCTAACCCCCCAAACAACCTAACAACTCATTCATGCTTTTGTAATGTCTTACCTTGATAACGCCAACTCTCTACTTTATGGCCTTCCAAAATTCCAAATCCAACGACTACAAAAAGTTCAAAATGCAGCTGCCCGGCTTGTTACCAAATCCACACATTCAATCCATACTTCCCCAATACTTAAGAAACTTCAATGGCTTCCAATAAAAATAAAAAAACGCATAATATATCAAATGTTACTATTTATCTATCGTTCGCTTCATAACCTTGTCCCTTCATATATTTCCTCTCTCCTTCATCCCTCCTCAACTACTCGTACAGGTCTCCGTTCCTCCGACTCCATAAAGTTCAAAGAATTAAGAACAAAGAGGAGCTGAGGTGATAGAGCATTTACTGCTGCTGCACCCCAGCTTTGGAACCCCTACCCCACTCAATTAAAATGTCACCCACTCAAAAAATTGTTTTAAAAAAACCTGAAAACATATCTCATGTCAGATTACTTTGGTTGAATAATTTCTATTATATCCCTCATTAAAAATTTCTTGCTCTTGGATTGGTTGAGAGCACTTCATGTGATTAATCATAATTCTACCAGAAAAGGAAATTACTCTGGGAGAAAAATAGGTTTAGTGACGTCAAACTTTTCAGAGTATGATAGTTTTTTTTACTATCATGCCTCCGACTGCCCTTTGCTCCCTAGAATCATTTCTCTTGACGCGTACGGCGAGCAGCCAGTAGTCTCCCTTGGGTAACTCCCGCGATGGGACGGCGCGGGCACCAGTGAAACTAAGCCGAGCCCGAGAATTTTCATAAATCCATATAAAGAAAAGTGAGGGGGTGGGGGGGGGGGGGCAGACACTGAACAAAATATAGCCATCAATTTTGCAAAATATGCATGAAGTAACGCTAAGCCCAGTAAATATTTGCAATTAATAATTCTGTCAACCTATCTTGTTAAAGATTCTTGACAATTTGCATGAAATTGTGTTCGATTTACTGTTTAAAAGTGACCTGTCCGGACACACAACGTGTTGGTTATGTAAATGTAATTGGATGTAGTTCAGTAGATCAGCTGTTTCTCAACATGCGCAATCGTACTAGCTAATGCGCGTCGTAACGGGCACGTCATCAGTCGAAATAAAAACATGGCGACCTATGTCTAGCCTAGTGTCCGTTGAAAGGAAAAAAAAAAATGATTTTAATTGACGAGGACCAAAAACAAACCAGGATTGGAAACAAATGAAGTAGCCTAGTTATCAGGTAAACTTTATCTACCGTGTTCGGTTATATCAGGTAAAATTTCATTTGAGTGTAAACTGTCATAAATAATTATGTCGTTTGACCCTTTTTAACTGTTTAATAGTACTGTTTTGTGTTACTCTTTTAGGCATTTAGGCCTAGACTAACATTGTACTAAAGTTAGACCTAAATATAGATCTATTTAACGTTAGCCTACCAGACTCTAACAGTAGTAGTAATTAACATTAATTAAATGCTAGCAGACCGGAAGACTAAGTTAGGCCTAGCCTAGATAGCCTAGTATTAAATTATTTTTTTAATTTATTTAATCTAACTGTGCCTGTGCAGTTCATAACTAGCCATAAGCCCATATACTTTTCACTTTCGGAATTTCACCGATTACGTTACGGTATAGATCTAGATCTAGTACTATCCTTTAACACTTTATAACATGATTAAAATTAACTTGATGTTATAGACAACCTAGTCCTAAAAGTTAGAGGCCTATAAAAGAAAATTAATGTAAGGGCCTTTATTCTGAAATTTACTTCGATCTACGCCGGGTCGGTCTCAGGCTCAGCGACTATCAATCGCGTCAATCTATTCTAAGTTAGTTAGCGTCCACTGTGTTTTGCTCTAACCATATATAGATTTAACAACGCGAGATTTATACCATCTAACTTGCCATAAAAATTTGCCATCTAGATCAAAGTTAAATCCAAATATATTTAATTGTTGATGAGGGCAGGGTTCTTGCTAATTTTTCTGGTAGCAGGTAATTTATCATTCACAGGCGGTTACTCCAAAAAAGCAACAGGGGTCTGGGGGCAGTGAAGCCCCCAGCGGGGCCCAGGGGCAGCGCCCCTAGCTTTTGCAAGAATTGATAATGTAAAATCGTCCATTCTTCCAATCTTCCAGACCCTACATGTACAAGGAAATTACTTCTTTTAAATAAAGAACAAGGCAACACTAAACAGGTTTAAAATGCCAGCTCAGATGACATTGGTGTTATTTTATTTAAAATCCATGTTGTTCAGAAAGTGAATGCATGATTTTTTTTATATCTGCAGCTATTCTTGATATCCTACAGTCATATGATTTGCACAAGTGAATGAACACAATGAACTCTCATGATTATGATCAAATTTACCACACTGCAGCGTTACAAAAAGGCTAGGATTACCGTAAATAACGTATAAACCGCTGTCGTTAAATTAAACGCACCCCCAACTTTCGACCCCCTGAGCAAAAAAATAAATAAAAAAATTATGATAAATTCAAGTCATGTTCTTATCAAAACGGCAAAATCTAGAGGCAAAAGCATAAAGAAATGATTTAGAAAAGTGTAAAACAAAATTGTACTTTAATTGGGTTGTTTCCTGTTTTTTAACTCATTTTCAAAGTCGGGGAACTCTTCGAATCTGAGTCGTTGACCAAAATAAGGCTTGCTCCAAAGACGTGACAAGCCCTTATCAAAGTACAGATACGGTACAGATTCGTGATCGTATCTTAATCACTATCAAAGTGAAAGAAAACATCACAAAACACACATTAACAATACAGATAAAGGCAAACTGATACCTTGCTTAAGAAAATATTTCTAGATAAATCCAAGAACTATCACAGAAGTTTCATGTTTGAAGAGCTATGGCGCAAGGTTTTTCAACAAAATAATCGATCCCAAAACATTTGAAGTTTCCCTCATTTCATACCCATGCAGAGGTAGGTTTGCTCCCCTGCTCCAGCGGCCCAGCAAGTTTGCAAGTTCTGCTAAAATGAGAGAAACGTCTCTGCACATAGCTATTGCATAAATTAATTTGCATATTAGCTCAACCAATGGGCATTGGTTGAGCTAGTATGCAAATTAATTTATGCAGAAGCCATGTGCAGAGACTATTCTCTCATTTTAGCAGAATGTGCAAACTCTCTGGGCCGCTGGAGCAGGGGGAGCGAACCTATGGAGCGAACCTACCTCTGCATGGGTATGAAATGGGGGAAACTTCATACGTTTTGGGATCAATTATTTTGTTGAAAAACCTTGCGCCATAATCTCTTCAAACATGAAACTTCTGTGATAGTTCTTGGATTTAGCTAGGAATATTTTCTAAAGCAAGGTATCAGTTTGCCTTTATCTGTATTGTTATTGTGTGTTTTGTGATGTTTTCTTTCATTTTGATGGTGATTAATAATACGATCACAAATCTTTACTTTGACAAGCGTTACGTCTCGAAGCCTTGCTTGGTCCAGTGATAACTCCTTGCTTGGTCAATGGACTTGAATTTTGGGTAGCCCTCATTGAGAGTAAAGCTGCCACCGTGGTTTAATTGTGCCGGGTTTGTGTCACGGCATGAACCTGTTTGTGGGTTGTATGTATACGCAAGTTAGGCTTTTGATTTTAACATCAAAATTAATTTGTAAAAATATGTCGTAGCATTTAGACTTACAAAACAGTAAATGAATTCTCTTTGATCATATAAACAGGACCTTAGCCCCCTAGATTATTGTCAGTTTTGGTGATATATGACTCGTCATTTGTTTTGGGCTTTTTTAAGCCCAGCATCGTGTATTACCCGCAACCCCGACTTATGCTTATTCCGCACGCGCGCTAGCGCGCTAGCCCTCGTCGAGTCAGTTTAGTTTTGTTTCTTCTTGCTTTCTCGATCTCTCGCTCATTGGCTGTGTTTAGAGCTGTTTCTTCCAGTTTCTTTACGACCGCTTTCACAACACCGCTGTGAAGCTTGTGTAAACTGAAATTTGAGATAGCGACTTGTTGAATTGAATCGAGACTGATTTTATATATATATATATATTTTTTTTTTTTTTTTTTTTTTTGTGAGGCCACAGCCGGTTACGATCGGCGTTACAGCCGGAAAAAATAGCCGGTTACCGGCTATTAACAAGAACCCTGTGAGGGATATAAAACAAATATACAGGGCCTTTATTCGGAAATCTAGTGTGATCTATGGGGTCGGTCTCAGCGACTACAGTCAATCGTCTATTTCTCTTGGGGCTCTCGCCCCTCAAGGAAATAGACGACTGTAGTCACTTCGACCGACCCCATAGATCGCACTAGATTTCCTCAGGCCCTGTATATTTGTATATTATACATTGCATGATGTTATACTATTTCCTATTTACTCTGTCTTATGTAATCTTCTTGAATTTATGTATTATTATTTTAAAATAGAAAAGATTTTGATGTAAAAAATGAATAAAAAGCTTTCTTTAAAAAAATACAAAGCCTCAACATTACAATTTTTTTTTTTCCTCGGTCGCTACGTTTCCTTGCAGACTAATGGGAACATTGTTTCTTAGTCTCCACAAACTCTTCTACTACATAACAAGGCCCCTAAGTGCGGGGAGGGGGCAGGTGCTACCGTACTTCTCTCAGCAAAAAGAGGGGGCAAAGTATTTTTTTTGACAATAAAAAAAAAGGCATATTTTGTGCTCTAAAATAAGTAGTTTCAACATTGAATAATCTAAATTTCCTCACTCTATTGCTTATATGGGTATGCTCCCTTGGATTTTAATAAATGCAGTGTTTGTTAACATTGTACTGTAGGAACCAAGTCTACATCACAACCCGGATATGTAGGGCAGGGGCTTTCCACTATAAAGGGATAGGGGCAAATTTGTTTTGTTCCAGGCCCTCTCACAACATTATTGCATAATATGGTAATTTTGCATTATACTAATAAATAAGCTTTCTAGTGCTTTAAAATCCCAAGATCCATAATTCCAAAGACTAAATTTTTTTCACTTGAATTGTAATAGATGCAAGTGTTTCTGAATATATTGAACAAACCCTTTCTACCATAGGCACCAGCACAGAGGCGTCGGAACGTCGAGCTTGGACAAAGGATTGGGGGGGGGGGGTCTTTTGTCTGGCAGACAAAAGATGCCCCCCTAATGCATTGTCTGAGCCCTGACATTCCGATACCTCAGCGCTGACGAATAATATATATTTTCATATTTGGGCAGCAAAGTGCTTGAATATCATTATATTTACAGCGAGATGCCCGAGTATGTAATTTCTGTCCATTTTTATTAAAAACAAAAAATACGACAATTTTAGCGCACTCGCGCGGACAAAACTTAGAACCTGAAGATTTGATATTCAGGAAAAGATGCATCATCCCTTTCCCTCATGGGAAAATGTGCCCATATGTCTATGGATACCCATTGCAATGCTCAGTCTCTACCATCTCATGCCAACGTCTTATCCTACCGACAGTGAAAAATAATCCCATTCCTCGTCTAATGAGGGATGATGCAAAATAATGGAGGATAAATGTACTTCAAATATACTGCAGTGCTTTTGTTTTGTTGATTTTTTGTGTCTTTTTTGTTGTTGTTGATTTTTTTTTTTTTTTTTTTTTTTTGGGGGGGGGGGGGGGGGGGGAGGGCTGTGCGCAGGTACAAGTAGTAAGTGTTTGAGGTGGGCCCAACAAGAGTGTTTGCCCCCCAAAGCTGGACCCCTTCCGTAGCGCCTGGGCATGCATCACTTATGTGTTACATATCCATAGCATATGATTAACATTATCATTAACCATTTTGGAGTACTGCCCAAGGAAGTAGACCTACTAGATGACAGATCTAGACCTAGACCTACATGTAGATTTACAACAGTACAGGCCTTCATCCCAGACCACATGATGATGATGGTGAATGTGAAAATGATAATCATTGAAGCGGGAGCCTGAAACTGTTGAGCTACTGTAGCTAGAGTTCCATATGTACCTCTAACTAAAATTGGAAAAAAATATGGAGACGGTCTAGTATCTAGATATAACTATAGGGTTAGGGTTAGGGTTAAAGGGAAATCCAACCTTAATGGCAAGTTGTTTTGAAAGAAAGAGGAAAAATCAGAGAAGCAGATTGGTGAAAGTATTGAACGTAATCAGAACAAACAATAAGAAAGTTATGAATTTCGAAAAGTTGTAATCACTGTACTGTATAGTCTATACATATAGGAATTTCAAATTGGCTGAATAGGTAATGTCACTGTGATGTAGCGGTGGAAAACTCCCCCAGTTGCTCCAATACACAAAATGACGAAAATGTCATTTTTATTCAAATTTATTACTCAATAGGATCTTTTTCTTTTATGAGGACCTATAACAATATAAGAGCATATAAACCACAGATGCATTAAATTGATAATAATAATATAATAAAAGTACATGTAAAAGGCGTAGATATTCTTATCATATGAATGAATGCCGACAACATTAAATAACAACAACTATGCTATCTACAATTTTGGAGTACTATCCCGAGGGAAAAGTTTATGACAGAAGAAAAGATGAAAAAAAAAAAGATATGGAAAACATGAGGAAAGGAGAAAAAACATGATATATATATGTATATGTACGTATGTATACTCTCCATTGTTTCGCTGATCCCACAAAATGTTAATGTGTGCATTAGACCTGCTCATTCATACAACCGGCCCAGCGAAATGGTCATGCAACAAAAACGGACAAAGTGTGTACAGAAATTTTTGCTCTTTCTACTCATGCATCTGGTATATTTTTTAAAGCTCCAAGTCAAAGACCCCGTTCTCACTCACTTTTGAAAGTGGTCTTAGTTAGACCGCTCCAGAGGAACGGGTCTTGAGGAACGGTTTGCTAGCGTTCACACTCCGAGCAGTTTTTCTCGCTCAAACCGCTCCACGATTCAAAGTGGCCTTGTTGCTATGGCAGCTCAGTTCAGCGGGTCAAATTTTTCGCGCGGAATACAAACTGATGTACCGTAGCGTGCCTGCCGGCTGCCCGATCGATTGCTTTTGCTTTGTTTTGTGCGCGGAACGTCACTGGCTCACTTCCAGTTGAAGTACGCTTTCGTTCACATTGCACGTTTAGAGTGGTCCATACCGCTCTTAATAAGACCTGTTCCTCAAGACCACCTCCCCGAGGTGGTCTTCTGGAGCGGTCCAGAAGACCACTTCCTGGACCACTTTGACCGTTCACACTCACCTAAGAACCGTTCCTCAGGAACGGGTCTTAGATAGACCGCTCCAAAAGTCCACTTTCAAAGTGAGTGAGAACGGGGTTTAAGGTTATTGAGCCAAACCACAAAATGTGGTCAATTGCCTCGAAAGGGTGAAGGCCAGGTAGGGTTACGGTTAGGGCACTCACACATATGCGAAGTTGTAGATAATCTCACACTCTGTACCTTCGTACCACAAAGAATTGCCTCTCATAGCAAATATATGATCTCTAGCATATATGTGTGCTGGAAAGGAGCAAGACAGCCGGCCAAAAACAACCTGAAAATTTCACTCGATCAAGATGATAAAGATCTTTTGAAGAATCTGGCATAAAATAAGATATCCTATCATCCTAAAATGTTGAAGTATTTTCATAAAATTTTGCTGATTATATTGGTGTTTTTACCTCTTCAACTTAAATTGACATGGCCCCCATAGTGATGGTTCTATGAGTTATCTACAATAACCTCTGGGGTAAGGGTTAGCAGCCCATGTACATATGGAACCCTTTCCGAAACTGGGATCAGGAATTGGTCTAGTGGTAACGTCTACGGGCAGCTCTTTGTATAAATTGCCTACAAACCGACTCTGATTGGACCCAGGTTCGAATCTCAGTCATGTCTTTCAGATAGTGACATTAAACTAGCCACATGACCTTGATGTTTTATAAAATATGACATTGAACATCAAGCCACGGAGAGACAAGTAAACAAAAAAATCATTGGGCAAGATTCATCCATTTCCACATACTGTGAACAGAGTGCAGTGCAACACTGAGTGGTTCCGACGCTGCATGCTAAATTTAATTGCGCTATCACACAAGTATATACTGCCATCTATGCGTGCGACGGTGCGACATATTAGCACAATTAAATTTAGCATGCTGCATTGGAATCACTCGGCATTGCACTGCCTTGTAGACCTACTCCGTTCATCTACAGCACACATTCTGTGCCGATCTCGCCGTCTTTGTAATGCTAATCGCACAGAGAATGCTACACATGAACTGTAAGTAAATCCACATCGATGTTGCAATAAATTTTAATTATTTCATGTTTCTCATGATGCGATCATTGAAGCGGATGGATGGGCTGGAAGAGGAAGAGTTTAGCAAACTCCAAAGGTGGTTTGCAAGGTTCACCGTACATGGAAATGGATGAATCTTGCCTGGTTTTTTTTGTTTACTTGTCTCTCCTTAAGGGAGACTGCTTCCCCTGTGTGGCTTGATGTTCAATGTCATATTTTATAAAACATCACGCCCCTGTGGCTAGGTAGGTAGGTAGGTCCCAGATGTAAATAATCATATTTGATTGATACACGTCTTGGCAATTCCATGAAGTCGGACGTACATTTCAGACACTTCAATGAGTCACAGTAGGAAAAGTGAATATAATCTATCAGGAAGTTTTTTTTTACCAATATGTAACATCTAATAGGTAGAAAGCAATTACAGACATAAAAGAGGTACATGTACCATCACTATAACAACCTTGTACTAATTAAAAAACATTGCCTGATCGGACATCCACAGAAAAGTAGATTTTTCTGACATTTGAATTTCATCTGGAAATCTCTTGAACCTTGAACCTTGAAGTAATAATCCCTTTTAGCAGCTCCCTGAAGCTATCCCGCGATGATGTAAATGCTGTGTGTTGGGGAGAGGTGCCATTGTGAAGCAAAGAAATTCATTTTTCACATGTACGTTCGAACTCCGAAGCATGGTTTTTTTTTTTTTAAATCATCCATAACCATTCCAATTAATAGATGTGAAATGATACAAAATAGCAAGAATAATGTCTTGTTTCTACTTTCAACAAAAAAATATTTACGTTTCTTCATAGTATAGGACGTACAATGTCAGACGTACATGTACAGGACTGCCGTGTCAGACGTACATGCTGATGTGTAAATGTGTAAATTAGATATATACATTTTGCCAGTAATTAAGTCTTTATGATCATAATAACTGATTAACCTTGTCTTACATCAACAAATGAAACAGAAGCTTATGTTACATTAACCTACACTGTGATAGAACTAAAACACTCTAAAAGATGAAACACTTTTTTGTTCTAACTTCATATGTGCATGAACAACATTCCAAGTAAACCCAGCACTACATTCAAATATCTCACTACAAGTTTAACTATAAACCTGATTTGAACACAACAATACATGTAAAACAGGAAATACATGTATCCAACAAACTTATACAATGTACTAACCTAGATAGACTTACACTTTGTAATAAACAGGCATTCCCTTTGATATTAGATCTGGAATCCCTTTCCCCTTCAAATCAAATAAATGAAAAATGGAGCTGCCCCCTAATTTCTTACTGTGAGGTCTAATCAGTGGCGGATTTAAGGGGGGGGGGGCAATCCTGGCCCATGCCCCCCCCCCCTTTTAGAATGGAAAACCTTTTATTCTTTTTTTTTTTGCTTGCTTGTCAGAGAATTATGGAGGGAAACTGGGCAAGACCAAAAAATATGGATCTCCCTCCAAGCAGTTTCCCAAAGTTGACAATCCTGCATTTGTGTGCCCCCCCCCCCCTTATACAAAATCCTGGATCCATCCCTGGGTCTAATAATATTTTTAGTTTAACCGTATACTCTTTAACAGTATTTTTTCTAAGTGAAATATTACTACCTGTACTTGTAAGTTGTAACTACATGTATTGTGTCATAATCTCATTAATTCAAGAGAACTACAAATAATTACAGAAATGTACTGCAAAGTTGTTCTTAAATCATTAATCCTGTAATTTCTTCATGATGTCTTTAAAATGGCACAAACTAAAACAAATTTCTAAAAACACTGAAACAGCTGAAGGTACCACCAGGCAGGGGCGGTGCTACAGGAGGGGCGGGGGGGGGGGGGGGCGGCTGCCCCCCCTATCATTTTTCAAGCGAGCAAAAAAAAAAACCAAAAAAAAGAGGAAGAAGGGGGGAAAAAGGAGAAAGAGAAGGGGAAATGGAGAAGAGAAGGCTAGGCCATGCAATTATGACATAACTGTTATAGTCCTATTTGTTATTTCAAGACCCTCGACGTGCGACGTTGCTATACACGTTATTTTGCCCCCCCCCCCCCCCTATTTAAATACCCTGGTGCCGCCCCTGCCACCAGGTATTTTTTTTTTCTCACATATATCATGCAACATCTTTTCTGAAATAGAAAACTGGATCAGCGGTGTCTGGACATTTCCAATGTCTGCCTGTTGGATGCATGACATTGACTTTGAGATACATGTATGCATTATCTCCCCCACATTGTATCACTTCAACTGGGAAAGTTTTCCCCAGATAAGCAACTAACACCCAGATTCCAGGAGAAGACATACATGTACAATGTTAATTTCTTCAAGTTTCCTTGAAAATTACACATTTAGTTGCTGGTTAGACTTAGCCTCCTAAGGAGCCGTGACCATATCATTAGGAATGCTTGTCTGAAGACAGCACAATGTGTAAGAACATGAAATCTAATGATTTTTAGCATCATTTTAAATAAGGATCTGGATGCACTTGTCTTGTCTTGGGGAATTAATTAATTTCATCAGTGAAAGTGGACACTTGTAATAATACAGACAAGTGGTGATACATGTATGTACAAGGCATCTAGGCACTCTAATGTGGCAGAAACTAATACACGATGAATGCAATGTCAGATGTACTAAAAAAGTGTACATCCGACCAAACATTTTTTTCATAATTAGGCCAGATTAATTTAATGTATTCCTATGCAGAGGGTCTAAAACTGGCTTTACAGAGAGATCCTGCCATTCATTAGGTAATAGGTTCTGGCACAATACTTAATTTAAATTCAAATACAGAGCAGCTCCCCCCAGCCGTGCTGATACCGCCAGAGTTCTTTCAGGCAACCAGGATCTGGACATAGAGGCATCACTACCTGCATCCAGAACTCAACCTTAAGTAACCTTAACCTTAAGTAATTTGTCTTTTTGTTACATAAAATTTTTTTTTTGTGTTGGACGTACATAGCTGAAGTAGTAATATCAATTAGCAATTAAGCATAGAAAAAGACGAATATTTTCAGAATTATTGTCATGGATACTTATTGATATAGACCTACATGTACTGTTTGCATCTATCATGCCATGCCCATGGTAATGGTTGTGATATGAGTCAACTTATTTTCTTCTTTTTTTAATATAAATTTTTTTTCAGAAGGGGGTGTGCCACAGCTGCTCTCGAAACGGGGGTCTAAGGAACTGACTAGAAGCGAAAAACATGGGGTCTTTGGAACGGTGGATCTATACCAAGCTGAGCGAAAAAACATGGGCTAAGGAACTTTGGCATTAGTGTGGGGATTCTATAGTGCATGTAAATGTATACATGCAATTGCGCACGCCAGTGAATGGACGTACATACGTGAGAGCTAGGGAACGGGGCGCGCCAGGGGAAACGGAGAGAGATGAGCGCTTATTGCTCCAGCGGGGTATCTTGAGAACGCGTGAGAAGTGTGAGAACGGCACTTTATGGAATTTCGGGTACCTTGAGAATGGCGATCGGCCGTTGAAAAAGGGGGTCGTCAAAGCGGCACATACCCGTCTGTCCAATATGTTGAGTCCCCCCCCCCCCCCCCCCCCGGGTACACAGCCTTTAAAATTTGACCTAGACAGTAGACTATATAATATAGTCTACTAGTATTGGTTGACATGTTTATGGATTGCCTGTCTGTCAAAACTCAATTACACATAGACACACACACACTTATCAAAATCACCGATTTTGATAAATGATACGCCTTTGAAAATCCAATCAAATCAGCCTCCGTAGATGCCTACATAACATACTACGGTCCGGAGCTATCACGGTACCTGATCTGGGGGGTGATTCACTAACTGGGATCGATATCATTCCTAAAATCAATTTTCGGGATTGATTTCATTCCCAGCTTAAAATTAATTCCACCTTACTGATTCACTAAATCGCTTTTAGGATGGAATCAATTTTATCATGAATATATATGAGCGCAAATGAATATTTACGAGCGCACTCATTCCAACCAATCAACGTACTCAAATTTCAGTCACCGCCCCTCAGTCACCCGACCTAATTCTCTACTTAGCGCGTAGCTAGTGCGCGTTACCTAGCTACTGCATTAATTGCGCGCACGCATCGACTGGACATACACAGGGCTAGGGCCTATGGCTAGGGCAATGGGCGTGCAGGCAGGCACAGCGTAGCCGCGCCCAGGTTGGCGCGCGGGTGGGCATGCAGTGGAGTGACCGTTTGTGATTGTTAGGAGCGATCCGGATCACTCCCAACCTTAAAATCAATTCAGAGGCTGGAATCAATCCCAAATACCTTAGATCTAGCTATACGAGCTCTGTGGCTTATCAATCTGCTACTGGCCACAGAGCTATACAGCCCATGCCTATACTGCGTGTGGAGGAAGATATCAACCAAAAAATCTAGATCTAAATATCACCATTTCCCACATACTGTGAGCCATGCAAACCACCCTCGGAGTTTGCTAAAGGGGTTACCTTCCAGGATCAACTAAGATTGTAAAAATTGAATGAATAAAAAAGAAAAAAAGCCACAAAATTGGCAGGTGTGATCAGGTTTTTTTACCTTGCACTTGTAACTTGTATATATGGGACTACACATGCAAGGTAAGATTGGTGTAGTCCCATATATACAAGTTACACAGTGTAACTTGTATATATGGGACTACACCAATCTTACCTTGCATGTGTAGTCCCATATATACAAGTTACAAGTGCATGGTAAAAAAACCTGATCACACCTGCCAATTTTGTGGCTTTTTTTCTTTTTTATTCATTCAATTTTTACAATCTTAGTTGATCCTGGATGGTTACCCCTTTAGAAAACTCCGAGGGTGGTTTGCATGGCTCACAGTATGTGGGAAATGGTGATATTTAGATCTAGATTTTTTGGTTGATATCTTCCTCCACACGCAGTATAGGCATGGGCTGTATAGTTCTGTGGCCAGTAGCAGATTGATAAGCCACAGAGCTCGTATAGCTACCTTAGATCTAGTGAATCAGTCACTAAAAGCGATATCGCTCTTAGGATGGATATTGTTCCTAAAATTGATTTTTTTTCTTATTTGGGATTAATTTTAGCTGTTAGTGAATCACCCCCCAGATTCTGACTCGCACCGCACCGGCGCAGGGCCATGGGCATGGTTCAGCAGGCTGTAGTGTCTAGTGACACTACTAAGACTAGTGAGAGAAAGGCCGGCCTTCATGCTCGACTAACACTCACACTCACACTCGTACTCAGTCAGTGTCACTGTCAGTGAGAAAATCATGTCAACATACCAAATGCTCAGAAGACGAAGACAAAACATAAGATCAGTCCTCCCAGTATGAGAAATCTAGGTATATCATGACATCCTTACCAAGAATTATGTCGTGCAGAGCTTCTGTTCAAGAAAAGGAAAATAGCATTACTTCTGAACTTCGAACTGATGCGGGAAGTCTAGATGGATATGCGAAAATATAGAGCTTACTTTGAGAGAGAGCTTGTTATCGCACTAAGCACGCAACATAAGGGTAGTTACTCTCGATATAGCTTAATACAAAATCAAACTTTATAAAAATTGATAAAGATTAATTAAGATAAGAGTAAGATATGAATTATCAAGAAAATTGAGACATTTGCATAAACCTATATCCGTGGGCTGATTTTAACGCCTTCACAAACTTTGACAAATATGTTTCTACAGTAATCCACCCATACCAAGTGTACTACGAAAGTTGCTTACAATGTTATGTCTTAAATTTATAATCTTCATGGAATGAGCAAAGACTCTCGTTAACGTACCTGTCTGTCTAGTCCAGCAGATTGGTGCAGAAAATCGATGGAATTGTGCACTTTTTCAGAAAAGCATGAAATTTGGCATGTATGTAGAGTTTTTGATGCCGAATAATTCTGAATATGTGGCCAACAAACATTCGGGCCCTGGGGCCAGTTGTGCCCATTTTTTTAAAAGTATGCCCGCTCAAGGTCTTTTCCCTTCACTGAGTTGATGTAATCAAATTTATAGTTTGATATAATGAAATATCATGTAGTATTTCCCGGCCTCTAAAATCAGACAAATGCTTTAGGTGCCCATTTTTTTCAAATAAAGGGCCATCCTATATATCAAAATATTACAAAGTCACTGATATGTTGAATATAAGTAAAATGCTTCTAATTGTGATCAGTCAACATTACGTTTTTGAAATCAACAACATAGGTGCCTCAGGTGCCCATTATAACAAAAAAAGGCCCATAAAACCCCAAATAATTTATCTGCAAAATAAGATTTAAAAAAAAAAATTAGTTTAAATTTTAAATGGTAAACATTAATTTTGAAATCAAGGTCATATAAAAATCCCACTTTAGGAATCACATGAGCCCATTGATGGCCCATCAAAGACAATTCTTTCCCTCACAAGAGGGTTCAACACGGCCCCCGAAGTGTTTGAATATATATAACCTTGAGTTTGGGCTTTAAAGTATAACTATTGGCAAGGTACAGGTAGTATGTTTTATAAGCAGAATACCTCTAGTGTAGGGTTACTTCCTGTCATTGAGATGGCCGTCATATCAAAATAACTGCTGGTTTGTTTCAAGATGTGGTTATTTGCATTAAGTTTGCTGTGTCTTGAAGCTTATATCTTATAGATAGAAAGTCATGGATGTTGGAACTGTTTGCCTATAATAGACATAAGCGAAATACGTGTATTTGGTTGAGACACAATGAAACCAAAGTAAAGGTATATCTTATAATGCTGAAACTTTAAAATAGTGGGGAATTTCCCCGGGGGGGGGGGGCACTCGAATTATATTTTGACGGGGGTGTGCCTCACGAATCCCCGAAAAGGGGGTCTAAGGAACTGACTTCAAGATGTAAAATACGGGGTCTTGGGAACTATGATCTATTGGGCAGAGTGAAAAACAGGGTCTAGGGAACTACAATACAAAACTAACCTCGCTTTATCGGCGGTACACCTTCGCTATCGCAGGATCTCGGGACGGGCCGCGCCGGGGGCCGCGCCCGCGCCGTGTAGCGCTATATAGCTAGCTGGAGCAGTTTTCAAGGCTCGCGCGACGAAAGGGCCTAGGGCGCGAGACCAGGTCGAGCGACCACTGCCTCCGCCACGCTCCCGGCCGCATGCGAACGGATATGTTTCATAACGGGGGTCTTCAGAGCGGGGCTGAGCGGCTCCTGAGCGGAACTGAGTATCTAGAGAACGGAAATCGGGGTCTGAAAAAGGGGGTCATCAAAGCGGCACGTCCCCGTACCACCAATATACATGAGTGCCCCCCCCGGGGGAATTTCATTTCCAAGATTGCCATCAAATTGAAAAATACTGCATAAGCGTTGAAATGTCATTTGCATCTGATAATTTTGTATTTTGGCAAAAGCATCAAAATGCAAAATGGTTAATATGCTAAAGAAGTATGTATTCAGGCTCTATTTCTTTAAAGGGAACCTTAATGGCAAGTTGCTCTGGAAGAAAGCAGAAAAATCAGAGAAGTAGATGAAAGTTTGAACGAAATCGGACAAGCAATATGAAAGTTGTAATCCCTATACAAATAGGAATTTCAAATTGGCCGAAACGGTAATGTCACTGTGATGTAGCGGCGGAGAACTCTCCAATTTGTTCGTACACACAGTGACTAAAATGTCAATTTTTCACAAAAATATTGCTAAAATATATTTTTAGTAGTGCCCCAAGGGAAGGGGGGCTTATGAGAAAAAGAAAAATCAATGGTGTACGACAAAATCGAGAGTTGACCGGAATACCTCACAATCGACTGACCCAACTGCCATTTTAATATTAAAATAATGATCTCATTTCTCAAACATCGATAACTTTCTTATTCTTGGTCGGATTTCTTTCAGACTTTTATCATTATGTTTATCTTTTTCTGATTTTACACAAATCGACTTATTATAAAGTTTGGATTGCCCTTTAATAGGTGTTGCAGATGTTTATAAAGAATACAGATAATTGGCATCTTTATAAATCTTACGATGTCTAGGTTGTTTCGTAAGGACATATCAATTTTGTCTTTTTTCAATATGGCCACGAAGATGAAAAAAGGAAGAAAGTGCAGTTTTATCACTTACTTGTTTTGCATCTGATTATAGGTTTATTTCGGCATAAAAACATTTATCTGTAAAAGAAGAGTATTTTCTTGCTTCATCAGGATATTAATGTATATTGTTCATAAATAACTCTTCAATAAGAAGAGAAACAAATTTTAAATGTTAGATTGATATTTTCTGTTTATAGAAATTTCCAACATATATGTACTAAATTCCACACTTTTATACCAAGTTATAAAAATTATGCTTCCAGATACAACGTAAACTTCAAATTGCCAATAGTCACATCTTAAATCACAACGGAGGCCATTTTAAATGTGACGGCCATCTTGATGAAGTGACCCAACTATTCTGCTTATAATAACCAGCTTGTAAATAGCTTTGCTTTAAAGCCCAAACTCAAGTTACATGCAAGTAGGTATTTCAACACTATGGCAGCTATTTTGAATTTGTTAAATTTGGTCAACCTCTGTGAGGAAATTAATCAAATTTAATTGTCTCGAATGGGCCATCGATGGGCCTATGTGGCCTGCTAAAGTGAGCTTTTTATATAACCTCGCTTTCAAAATTGATGTCTATACCATTAGAAATTAGAAACAAAGATTTAAAAACATTATTTTGCAGATATATTATTTTGGGCCTTTTGGGGCCTTTTTTGGTCATAATGGGCACCTGCGCCACATATCTCATCGATCTCAAAGACGTAATGTCAACTGATCACAATTAGAAGCATTTCACTTATATCCAACAAATCAGTGACTTCATAGTATTTTGATATATGGGGTGGCCCTTTATTGAAAAATGGGCACCTAAAGCATTTGTCTGATTTTAGAGGCCGTGAAATATCACATATTATTATTTGTATGAAGGGTTTTCAGGCGACCAGAAAAATTAGCGTATCTCATGGTTTGCGCAAAAGTTCCCGGATGACCGTGCAATTTTAAAACAATATCTCATGGTTTGTGTGAAAGTACCCGGATGACCGTGCAATATATCTCCATATCTCATGGTTTGGGGTGCGCGTGACGCGTAAAAAAGTGAATACGCGCTTAAATACGCAAAGGTTAAGACAATGGATGTATGCGCGCAGCTCTTGCAAGATGCTTGGGTAAGGACAAAAATGTTTTTCTACCTGTGTTTTATGTCGAAGTCAATACAAAAACATAAGGACATGTAATGGTGAAAATTGAGGAACTAGGTATCATACAATTAATAATAATAATATTGAATGGCTTTTCTTTCGTGGGACACAAGGATATATCGTACTCGCTTTGAAAATATTTCACTCGTCGTGCCGACTCGTGAAATATGCTCATAGCTCGTGCGATATATCCTTGTATCCCACTCAAGGCCATTCAATATTATATAAATATTTCATTATATCAAACTAGACTTGATTACATCAACTTTGAAGGGAAAAGACCCTGAGAGGGCCAATGTTTAAAAAATGGGCCCCAGGGCCCGAATTTTTGTTGGCCCCATATCCAGAATTATTCAGCATCAAAAACTCTACATACATGTCAAACTTCATGCTTTTATGAAAAAGTGCACAATTATTTCACCAATCTGCCGGATCGACTAATCGTATCGGCGTCTAGGAGGTGTGTGGAAGGGGGAGGGGGGGGGGGGGGGGGTGGGCGGCGGGAACACGTCTCCAGAGAGCAACAGAGAGAGAGAGAGAGGGGGGGGGGGAGAGGGGGGGGGGTGATCGGGGAGGGAGGGGGTGAGAGATGGGAACGAGTGTCAACAGGAGCGTCTCCAGATATGCCAGCAGCCTGTCCCGAAATACTAGTAGTCACACCATTTTACCCATAATTGTGGCAAACCTAACGGGAGCATACATGCAGACATGGTTTCCAGCTTCAATGAATGCTGTCACTCTACTAGGTTGCAGGCCATGAGGGTGCCTTTGAAAAAAAACTTTTTGTGAAGCAAAGTGATCTACATTCATTTTATAATGAGCACGAGAAGTGTGCCAAAAAAGTTCTCTAAACTCAAAGGATTAAAAATTATTCATCTAAATGTTCGTATAGTCTTACATTGAAAGATAGATGAAATTCGGTTTTTGATCTCTTTGATATTGATATTTTATGTCTTACAGAAACATGGTTGCATTACATTGCCATGATAGGTGATAGTGAATACGTACATATTGATGGATATCATTTAATAAGAAAAGATAATAATACTAGAGGAGGACTCTGTTTGTATAGTAGTTCGTAATACGATAGTTATCTCAGAAAGAAAAAACAAATTGATAATGGCTATAGAGGCTATACCTGGATTGAATTATCTTTAAAGTCTGATAAACTTATCTTTGGATGTTTATAGAGACCACCGAATTCTGACTCTACTTATTTTGATAAAATGCTTGATATTTTTGAGAAAGTAACATCTGAAGACAAGGACTTAGTTATATTGGGTGATCTCATGATTATGATTAAGTTAGATGCAAGTTTAAGTGATAATCCAATACGCAACAGTGATCAAAAAAACCACTAGGCTATTGAGTACTTCTTCTAAATGCTTAGACCATATCCTTACTTCAGTGCCAGATAAGCATATGATTAATGATGTAGCCAAGATATTCTTAAGTGATCATTATTTTATTTATATACATGTCTTAATTTTAACAAGATTTCTAAGAATATACATAATGCTGTACGTTTTAGAGACTACTACTATATATCTTCCCCAAAATTTGAGGCGGGGGGATTGCCTGTATTATTACCCCCCCCCCCCCCCATATTTTTTGGATAAAATTAATAAGAATTATGATACATCAACCCGAAACTAATAATTATCCAAACTCATTATGTTTGATCTTGAAATATCATCACATTCTTTAATGATTAAAAGTAAATGATAATGCCATAATTTCAATGCGAAAAAGTTGAAGAAAATTCGTTCGCTCGCATTTTTATTCTCAATGAAGGGGTTCCGTCCACTGGCGTAGATCCGTGCATTACTTCGTTTCACTAAAAAACATTTTAGGATGCTCTAAAATGAAAGTTTTATAGACAGATTTTTGAAAAAGTCCCTGGTGTGGGAGGGGGGGGGGGGGGGCTCCCTCGCCGGTCATCCCCCAATCATGAACACGGATCGACACCCCTGGTTCAAATTATAGGCCCAGTTCAGTAGTATGTTGCTAAACTGAACGAAAAAGAAATTCAATCTCACTTTCTGTATTACTTATATACAGACCAATGATCTTATTGATTGACCAATATGCTTTCTTGTCAATCATTCAACTAATACATGTCTGTACCGGTTGTCGATGATTGGTATGAATCTTTTAATAAAAAGGAAAAGAGTGGTGCATGTTTTCTTGATATTTCTAAATGTTTTGTATTGACCATGAGCTTTTGTTGTTTAAATTAAATGAGAATGGTGTTTTGAATACTGAACTTCAATGGTTTTCTAACTTTTTATCTGAAAGGAAACAGCCAGAACATAACAATATACCCCAGGGAAGTATTTTAGGCCCCTCCCTCTTTCTTATTTTTATAAATGACATCACTGAGTGTTTACGGTCATGTACATGTAATATATACGCTGATGATGTTGTTATATATGTTTCTCATAAAGATATCAATGTTATTACATCACAGCTCCAGGCTGATTTGTATGCTTTAAATAAATGGTACTATAATAATAGATTACGAATTAATACTAACAAGAGTAATGTTATGCATTTAGTAGTAAAACACGAGGTCATAATATAACCTTAGTCTAAATGTGCATATCAATAATGAAGTAATTAAACAAGTCAGAAGTATTCGATATCTAGGAATCGAAATTGATGATGGATTATTATGGGATATTCACATCAGGGCCCCGTTGCATAAAACTTACCATTAACGGTAACTTTGCCATCAACGGTAACTCCCATGGAAACCATGATTTTGATTGGCTGTCGAGTGATGTTACCATGGTAGTTACCATTGATAGCAGAGTTACCGCTAACGGTAAGTTTTATGCAACGGGGCCCTGATCTCTTAGCAAATCGTTAACTTATAAGATTTTTACTTCAAGAAAGCTTAAGCTCTAGTACAGCCGATCTTTGATTATTCTTGCTCCTTATGGGGGAATCGTTCTTTAAAAAACAGAAACATTCTTTTAAGATATACAGAAAAGAGCTGCACGGATTGTTGTTGGTAATTTTGACTATAATGTAAATTGCTTAAATATATAATCAAATCATTGAAATAGCTATCCATTGATAATAGACGTGATTACTTTTTAGCGTGTATTATGTATTACTGTATTCATGGAAATGCCCCACGAAATAATGTGCAACGAAGTGGAAATGGTTTTTGATAGACATGGTTTTAATACAAGGCTTAAATGTGGTTTTACCTAAGCCTACTCTCGAATGTTTTAAGAATAGTTTTAGATACGCTGGAGGTAAAATTTGGAAGAATTTGCCTTATGCTCTTCAGAATGCTAATTTATGGGTAGATTTAAACGCATTTATAAGGAAAGATATTTTAAACCTGTATGACACAATGCCTATTCTTGAACTGTACTTGACACGGTCCATCCATCTCACTTCTGTTTCAGTCTGCCCTTCTTTTCTCTCTCTCTCTCTTTCCGCCTCTCTCTCTCTCTCTCTCTCTTTATCTATTTCTTTCTCTCCATTCTATCAATTTCCCATATAGCTTCTCTCCTGCTTCATTCTAGGATATATTTGTACTTCATAAGTAATTTTTATCAATTATCGCTTTTTAAATTTGAATCATTAAACTGTTTCTCTTTTTGTTATTTGCTACATGTCTTTATAATTCTTATTATTCTCACAATTAGTTTTACTTCTGATTTACATTTTATTATATTTGATTGTTAGCATGATTAATTCTCATTATTTCTATTTTCATGTAGGATGATCCCACCTGTCCTGAGACACTACGGTGTCCCAGAGGAACTAGTGCAGATGGTAATATGGCTTTGTACAGAACACCACTAACTTGTGTAAGAACCTGTTTCGGAACAACAGCCCCCTTTGAAGTGAATGTGGGCTTACACCAAGGATCAGCCCTGAGCCCTCTGATCTTCACAGTACTGCTGGACTACATCAGTAAGTAGTATCCAATGGAAGTAAGTCATAAGCTCATCTATGCAGATTGCAGTAGGCACTGACACGGCTGAGGAGCTGCAGGGTGCCATATCCACGTGGTATGAAAAGTTGGCAGCACACGGAATGAAGATGAGCACGTACAGCAAAGACTGAGGTCATGGTGGTGTCACGAAAGCAACCAGCATCAAGTATACAGATCATGGTAGATGGCCAACAACTCAGGCAGACCAACTGTTTCAAATACCTTGGGAGCTGGTTGCAGGAAAGCGGGGAACTGGACAGAGAGGTAAATGCTCGGTTTCAAGGAACAGGGAAGACATGGAGAAGTGTTAGTGGTGTAGTTCATGACAAAAGGATGCCCATGAAGCTTAAGGCGAGATCTACAAGACTATGTTTCGTCCAGTGACATTGTATGGAGGTGAGACATGGGCTGTGAAGGAGGAGCAGATTAAGAAGCTGGAAGTGGCAGAGATGAAATACTTAAAAACTATTGGAGGAGCCACCAAATTGGACAGAAGAAGGAATGTGGAAGTGCAGAAGGATGTTGGGGTGTTAGGGAAAAGAGAGCAGACTCAGATGGTATGGACATGTGAAGAGGAGCCAAGAAAATGACCTCATTCGATGGGCAGTAGAACACAGTGGAGAGGGGAAGAGAAAGAGAGGAAGGCCGAGGAAGAGATGGATGGATTGTATCAAAGAGGATGGCGCTGAAGTGGATTTGGAGCTAGTAAATGACAGAACTAAATGGAGGGCGGTGACGAGAAGACCCGACCCCCCAACTGAGGGGATTCACGGGATGATGATAATGATGACCTTTCTAGTATCTGTCCAGGACCAGGTTCTTGTTATCCTGATTAAATATATTTCAATAACAGGATTTGACCCCTTAAAGTTACTTAGAAAATCTAAGTCATTAATAAAAAGGTTGTCAGCCTGACTGTATATAGCTGTCGGGTTTAGCCCCCAGAGCCCCCCAAAGAGACTCCAGAGTCGGGTCGATTTCACCCTACCCCCATACCAAACTTTGTCAGTCGGAAGTAGTATGACTGGATATTACAATAGAAAATAAAAATAGAAAACACAAATAACTGACAAAAATTTCTTTCCGGATGGGGTGTCATAAGGCACCTAAAAAATGAGGTAAATTTCCCCCCTTGAAGTCTAGGGACCAAATTCTGTCAGAAGAAAGAGCTTTGGTGTACATTACAAA
This sequence comes from Heliocidaris tuberculata, assembly GCA_025618425.1. Lineage (NCBI taxonomy): Eukaryota > Metazoa > Echinodermata > Echinoidea > Camarodonta > Echinometridae > Heliocidaris > Heliocidaris tuberculata. The sequence goes on along the minus strand of CM046834.1, from coordinate 50,584,867 downwards.
AATACAAAAAATGAGAAGATTGTCTCTCGGGAAGGGGGTGTCAGGTCCCCTGAAACAACTGAAACGCCAAAGTGCCATTTGACAATGCTTTGCCACCCAAAATGCTCTATATGTAAAGAAAAAAAAATCAAACATTTCCTTACCTTCTCACTATGATAACTCAAATACATAGCATAATTTTGAGAATAATAATCTTCTTGAGGTGCAATTTGGTGTTACTGGTCTTTTGTTGAGAAAAAATTGCTTTCTCAAAAGTAGCCCCAAAATATTGTCAGGAGTATACATGTATGTAAACACACCCATTGTCGATCTGCACCTGTTTGACAAGATTTTTGGTATGTGCCTGCAAGGCAGAAATGTACTAATTATGTGTTAATTACACAGATACCAAGCAAGCTCCTCCATTCTGCCTTGTCAGATTGTCAATGGGTGTGTTTATATAATCCTGACAATATTTCTTGGCTACTTTTGAGAAAGCAATACATTTTGCGCAATGTAATAACTTATTAGTGAAATGACCACCAAACTGCACCTCAAGATAATTGTTATACTCAAAATAATGTTATCTGAATTGGATTGAGTATAAGACATTTGCGTTATCATAGTCAGAATGTAAGAAAACATTTTTTTTCTTGACATACAGAGCATGGGGGGGGGGGGCCAAAGCGTTGTCAAAGGGCATTTTTTAAAAAAATGTTTCAGGTGGTCCGACACCCCTTCCCGATGGACAATTTTGTAAGTTTTTATATTTTGGAATGTACACCCAAAGCTCTTTCTTCTGACAAAATTTAGTCGCTGGACTTCAAGGGGAAAAATTTAACCCAATTTTTAGGGGCCGTCTGACACCCCATCCCGACGAAATTTTTTTTGTTTGTTTGTTTTTGTTTGTTTTGTTTTGTGTTTTGTTTTTTTTGTTTTGTTTTTTTGTTTTTGTTTTTTGTTTTTGTTTGTTTGTTGTTGTTGTTGTTGTTTTTTTTTTTGGGGGGGGGGGGGTGCTTTGTAATGTCCAGTCATATACTACTTCCTACTGACAAAGTTTGGTGCATGGGGGAGATGGGGGTGAAATCGACCCGACTTTGGGGTCTCGTTTGGGGGTCATGGGGTCTTAAACCCAACAGCTACGCGGTCAGGCTGACAACCTTTTTGTCAATGACTTAGATGGTCTAAGTAACTTTAAGTGGTCAATTCTTATGGGTAAAATGGGGTGACTATTTCAGGACAGGCTCCCAGACTAATTAAGAGAGCAACAGAGGGAAAGTATAGGCGGCCGCGGGGAGGGAGGGGGTCTGAGAGAGTGGAATGGGTGCATGGGATGTCACACCTCTATTCAAATTTCTGTCTACAAATCAATGAATGTTGTTGGCAATTAACTTGGTTTCTTGTTTCACCTAAATGGTCTATAAGATTTGAGCAATAAATTTCCTGCAAATTTCATAGACGGGATTGACTGTCGAGTTGGACATATATTTAGCCCTGAAATACATGTACAGGGATACTGTTTTTAGAGTGTTTTTAAAGTTTAAATGCCAAAAATTTCTGAAGCTCTGTCGTTTTTCTTCCTTGCATATTACGTTCTTCAGGAATTCAAAATTGTGCCCCCCCCCCCCCCGATTTAGGATTGTGAATACATGCATACACTGCGTTTTGAGAAGGTTTCAAATTGGACATTCTAACCCTCGTTGCTTTGCTTCCTATTGCATATACCGGTAAGTTTCATCAGCTACTTTCTGCAGCCCCAACATATTAGGATAAAGTTCATGAAATAGCATTTTCGAAAGTTAACATTTGAAAGAAGTTCCTTGAATATGTTTCTTCTGGGTTTTCTTTAGGCCTATTTCCCCATATAATTATGAAGAAGTCTAGATAGCAGCGTTTATCAATGTTCAAAATCGGAAAGAAACTAAAGATTGGTGTATGTTGTGCTCTCAGCGAATATCCATGCATAAGAATTTGCCCTTTTTAAGGGAAATGCGACCTTAATGGCAAAATCAGAGCAGCGGATTGGTGAAAGTTTTAACGAAATCAGACAAGCAATAGAAGGTTATAAATTTTGAAAAGTTGAAATCACCATACATATGGGAATTTCAAATTGGCGGAATCGATAATGTCACTGTGATGTACTGGCGGACAACTCCCCCATTTGCTCCAACACACAAAATGACTAAAACTTCATTTTTTTCAAAATTTATTACTGAGTAGGATCTTTTTATTTTATGAGGACCTATAACAATATGTGACCTAGTCTAGATTCTATCCGTTTTTTATATTTGGTTTATTCCCTAACGCTGCTCTTTCTCTACACGCATATCCCACACAGAGCGCGACTCTCCACTAATCGCGCGATCCCCACAATTTCACCCGTCGTTTGCGAGGGTCGATTTGGAAGGGCTATATCAGTTTTAGCGTTGGGGGTGTATTATTTTCTCAACGGATCGCGTTCGTGCGCGAACAGTCCAGGCAGTGGACTATATGTGACCAGGCAGTGGCACCACAAAACCACCAAAAAGTCGCCAGATATGAATTTTTAGTTAAGGTCCGATTCTGAAAGAGGAGATTCTCAGCTTTAAAATGATATTTAACTCATTAGCATTGGATGTTCCTAACTCACTGTACAAAGAGAAGAATGCACAGTCCCTCATAATGCTACTTCTGAGAAATAAGGGTTTAAAGTTTGCAGTCTATTGAAGCAATCCGACTTGCAAGTTGTTGTGCTAAGGTGACAAAAGGAGGATTAGAACTCAATGAAAATTTCTGTGAAGGGATTATCAGATTGTCCTAAAACTTGGCATACTAATTAGTCATATCCTGTTCATCATAGTGCACAAGTATCAATGCAAGAACTTACTCTGTTTAAAAGTTACGCGAGATCAAAGTGAGATAAGTATTCAGGGTCGTAAAAAAGAAAAGTAATACCACAAAATCCAGAGAAGACACACATAAGTCTAATAAAAGCTGTCAAAAATACCACTTTTAGATTGTTTGGTGCCTCCAAATTTTTAGATTACTTAGAAAAAAGCATACTCTTTCAGGAAATACCCAAAACTAAAATTTGACCATGCCAACCAAAAACACATTGATTGAGCTCTAACTGAAAATCACATAGTGCGACTTTTTGGTGGTTTTTCTTAAATTTCTTATTTCTTTCAAACTTTCACCATCCTGTTTTTTTGTATTTCTGCTCTCACACAAATCGTTTTGTTACCAAGGTTAGATTACCCTTTAAGGACTGAAATATAGCCCCACCTTTAAGCCATTTAAAAAAAAAGCCATTTACAAAACAAAATAACAATACCATATTATGTACAAAGTGAAGTTGATTTGTATATTTTTGTATGAAAATCTCTGATGAAGCATACAAAAATTTACATAGTAGTAAATAATTCACATGTCAATTTATAGAACAGGTAACATATATTTTGTATCTAAAGAGGTTTTTATTTTTCATACATATATATACATATTGCATAAAATCCAGAAGTAATAAAACAACTTGTTTTTATTTTTCATACATATATATATATATATATATATATATATACATATTACATAAAATCCAGAAGTAATATTTATTTATTTATTTTATTTTTATTTTATTTCATTTCCAGGAAAACAGTATAACAATAATTACAGAGAATACAAAATACAAAGTACACAAAGTACAATAGCAGAAAGGGAGAAGAAAGAAAGAAAAAAAAAAAAAACACCAGCTAATGCCTGTGGATTACCAAAAGAAAACACGTTTCTGTAAAAGGTTCTCCTCATTAGCTGGTGGTAGAAATGCATAAATATTAAATGCAATATCATGAACAATCAATCAATATCATTTATAATAAAACAACTTCAATAATTTTCGGTCATTCTTCTATTTCCACCTGTTTGCTTTTATTAAAAAATCTCAACCTAGCAGTCCTCAGGTCATTATCACTTTGTCAGATAAAGAAATGAAATGGTTTCAAGTACATCATACTTGTATCTTTAGACCTGTATCTATGAATCAACTACATTTTTGACCTGTTCCTTGGTCTCTATCAATTTGAATATAAACAAACATAATAACAATATTTATAATGTCATAGCACTTAATACTCAGTTTCTAACCACTAATACATACAATCATCATAGTGAGTGAATATTGAAGATTGGCAGGTGAAAAGCTACTGGTCCATGGAAGTAGTTTTGTGTCAGTGCATAGTAATCATTCATTAAAAAAGAGTGTTAAATATTTATTCTTTACAATAAATTATAAACAAGTCATCACACTTGATAATATCAACTACATGTACATAGGACTGAAGTAACTAACTTTCAAATGTCTGAAACAAATTAGTGCACGTATCTTGTATGACACTTTTTTTACAACAGCAAAGAATAAGTAAAATGAAACAAAATAGAGAGAGAGAGAGACAGAGACAGACAGAGCGTAGAAAGGAACAGTAGAAAAGTAAAATGAGGAAACAACGTACTTATTTTATGATGTAATGTATAAGAATGCATAGTTAAATTCATAAAAATTACCACTTTTTAAATATTAATGCTAATCAATTATGCGAGTAAGGTAATTTTTATGTATTCTATTGAATTTTTCAGATTGTTTTATCAGTATGGACCTTCAATGCTCTCACATTTGTGAAATATGTGAAAGGAAGTTATTTAGCATGTAGCTGTACAAAATACAATGTTAATTTATGCAAATTATGTCATAAATTAATCAATTAAGTTTTCTTATGTATTTATTTATTTATATTTTGTATGTTAATTATCGTTTTATTCCTTTCGTTTTCTACTGTTTTGTAATTTGTTACATTTCGAAAAGTTATTTTCAACTTCACTTCAGGTTTTAATTGTTCAAAACATAGACTAAGCAGTAAAAAGAAGCAAGACATTAGAATCCTCCAAAATCCTATGTGTTTTACACATAAACAAATACAAACCTGCCATTTTTGATTGACATGTGATGTTTAAATGTTACACAACATCATAACGGCTGAAGGTATATACGTACATTTTGTATCAAAAGATCCACAAGTTGCAAGGCGATATCTTCAAAACTGTGAAAGCAATAGCAAAATTTGCGGAGGGTTGGCCATGATGGCCTCCCCCAGTCCTTTTAGGGTTAAAACTACAGAGATGGGGTATGAAGAGATTTGATAATCACTATATCAAAAGCAAAAGGTCATATACATGTATGCATCAAAGCTCTGTTTTGATCTAATTCTAGCAGTGTTTACATCAATGTTTTAATGATATAATATTACACTTCTAATAATAAAAGGCACATTTTCAAACAGAAGTACATATGATGTAAATAGAATCATGTAAGTATATTTTAAGCTCAAAATGTCTATTGAATATATGGCAATGCAGTGTTGTATTGCACAATCAATATTGGTATGCCATTCCCAAATCCTATAAATTCTGAAGATTTCCTGAAGATGGTGATTAATAAGACCACTTTAAGCGTAAACCACTTCATACATGTATTGTGTGGACATTGTCTTAAATCACTACAGTTTAAAATCAGTTTTCATTTGAAGCCTTTGTGAAAATGAATGGAGAAGCAGTGTTTTCTGCTTCAAAATGGTATATACAATAAATGAATAGGTGAACAAAGACAGAATATTCCCACCTCCTTTATACTAAACTGTGACAATCACCCCTTCAAGATCTCTTTTGAGAGTGATTTCTTGTAGACCTGTACACATTTCTGCCATCTCTGGACAAAAGATTAATGCCATGCTTCAGGTCCATGCTTGTCCTTGATAAGAGTAAACTTGTCAATCACTGCTCCACCCTGCAAAACATAAAATGATTCATCCAGTTTAATATCCATTCACAAGAACAGAAAAGAAGTATATAGATTTTACAAAGCTAGTGGTAAGTAGTTCCACGAGCTATAAATTAAGTTCTCTCCCAGAATTACTTACTACACCTGCCTGGGTTAAAGGAGAATGAAACCCTGGGGAAAAATCATTTTTAATGAAAAGAGAGGATAGAAAGAAGCAATTTAAAAAAAGTTCCATCAAAATCGGTTAAGAAATGAGAAAGTTATGAAAGTTTGAAAAGTCTCAATTTACTTTCTATGGCGATCCTCAAATTGGCAATGTTGCTCCAAAATGACAGTTTAATAGGACAACTCTCCATATGTTTTGTACACAAAATTTCATATTTTCCCCATTATCTCTCAAAGTGCAGCTTGTCTCCTTCTTAGCTCAAGATATATCATGGAGAAATGTATTTGACACAACATATGTTGAGTTCACAAAAAGACTAGCATCATCTTTAGAGATAATGGAGAAAATATGAAATTTTGTGTAAAAAACACATGGAAAGTTGTCCTACTCTACCTGTCACTTTGAAGCAACATTGCCAATTTGAGGATCGCCATAGAAAGTAAATTGAGACTTTTCAAACCTTCATAACTTTCTCATTTCTTAAAGCTCATAGATAGTCTCGGTAGCAAAAATCATACTGGCAAGAAACTTATCTAACATAGTCACATACAATTCTCCTTTTATCATAAGACACATGTACGAGATTATTTAACGTTCCATTCGCGATTTCGAACAAATTTTAGTGTAAATATCTGTAAGAAACGCTTGGTAACGGCTTTTCACTGCCTCACGCTAAGACCTTATCCACCTGAAGGTTCCCCGCACAATAAACCCAGCGCTTCGCACTAGGTGTAGCGTATTCTATACACACAGAAATCCTCATGTGAGTAGTGTGTGTGGCCGTTGTTTGAATTTACATCCCCTCTTTTTTGGGCCAGGGATTTTTATTACTTTTCACCTCTCATTCAATAAATATTTCACTTGAGGAGGCAAAAACTTCACAGCATCTTAGTTATGTTAGTACCTTGCTATTGATAAAGTAAATTCAAAGAAATCTCGCGAAAAGTTTTTGAGGGCTTCCCAAAACTATCTGTTACCTTTAATCGATTTTGATGGAACTTTTTTAAATTGCTTCTCTCTATCCTCTCTTTTTATTAAAATGAATTTTTCCCCAGGGTCTCATTCCCCTTTAACTTGAGTGACAAAAGTTTAGGCTAGGATTGGATCTTACATATCCTGAATTGAACAAACAACTTACAAAAATGACCTCAAAAAAGTATCAACCAATACTTAAAGAACAGAACATACAAGTTCAGAGGTCCTTTGTAGAAGTCTACATCTAAAATAAACATATTTCTTTCATAACAGGCTTGCTATTCATACTTCCCAGGTATCTGACTTACTTTTGTTTCACACATAAATTGTTTAATAACTTATCAAATGAATAAACAAATGAAAGGCCATGCACAGATATATTACAGATTGTAGTTCTGGTTGGGTTATTTTCCACATGTAAATGAAAGGGGTCTGAACAAGTATTACATCATCAGAGACCTGTTCAAAGTTGATATGTGTAGCACTGATGATATGCATTGAGCATTTTAGGGTGTTTCTTTTCCTTATCATCTGAGACCTGTTCAAAGTTGATATATGTAGCACCGATTATGTGTGTTGAGTATTTCAGAGTGTTTCTTTACCTTATCATCTGAGAACCGTTATAATAATATTCTGGATTTATTTAGCGCCCAATACATCTACGATGTCTTTAAGCGCTTTACAGATACATTATTACTCTAGTCATCGGATTCATGGCTTGCCCGCACACAATGTATGCACCTTCTCCACTCCCTGTGGAGCATTCCAGCCAGGCACCTTTTGCAGACACTCACAATGCTAATCAATCTACAGTGACTTTCGCATCGTACCCATTTAAAACGTGGGTGGAGAGGAGCAATGTAGATAAAATGCCTTGCTCAAGGACATAAGTGCCGTGCTGGGGATCAAACCCATGACCTTCGCACCTCCAGTTAAGTGCTTAAACCACTCGACTAAGACACCTCTACTGTTCAAAGTTGATATATGATGAATAATGTTTCTTTACCTTATCATCTGAGACCTGTTCAAAGTTGATATGTGTAGCATTGATAATGTGCATCCTTGTGTAGCCATAGTCATTAGATCTGAATGCATCCCAGGGTTCAGAGTGTTCAAAAGGAGATCGTCTTTCTCGACAGCCCTGATGGAAGAAAACAGACACTCTTGATCATGGATAAGAACAAGAAAAACTGTAGCAGGAGTTTACAAATAATCATTCACTCAGTTGATATACAGTGTAAATCTTTTAAGATTTGGACTATGACTTCAACAAATATGAATCTTTTTAAATCTCACATCATTTTACCACTTGGCAGTTCACCCAAATGTTTGTTGGTTTGTATACATCATCTGGTAACCTCACTAGAAACAGCAATTTCCTAATTGCTCGATTTATGATACATAGAATCTTTCATTTCTAAAAGCAAATTAATAAAATATGAATCTAGAACTCCATTTCAAAATTATAAATTTCTGATGTAAAAATGAAAATACATAGTGCAGCCAGACTGACACTTTTTAAAGAATTTTTCTGACTTACAGCAGATCCTGTAATGATGTGAACAGGTGCTTTGGGATTGGTATAGGGCTCGGATAGACTTCCATTATAAACCTTGCGATTGTAGATTGGCCAAAGACGTTCATAGCTGTGTTCATGGCCCCAGAATTCAACATCAACACCTGCGAACAATGAAAAATACATACCTTGTAAGCTTAAGGTATTTCAATTCCTTCCATAAAACTAATTTTTAAGAGTTTTTAGATGGGGTTATTTGAACAGAGCAAAAAGAGGAAAACTAGTTTATGGAACTGGAAAAAAAAATGGCATCATTAAATTAGAGGTTTGGACATAATTCCAATCTTGGATGTATCTAGGTTAATGATAGCAAACATGAATAGTGTGCTTTCACTTCATGTTTATTGTTGTATCATAGAACAAACTAATCAAATCATTAGTGCACTTAAAATAACTTCAAGCAACTTCTAGAAAAAAAAAAAAGAAAACATAAAGCTCGACTGAATATAAGTGCATGTTTGTTCAGCTTCTATAACAATTTTTTGGCTATCATTTCCTAAACGTATATATTATATACAGGAAGGTCATAATGCATTTGTAATGACTGAATCTAAGCACATGACTTACCGTTATTGTAAAATAAATCTTCTAAGGCACTGCGAATCTGTATTTAGAAAAAGCATTAATGAAACAAGGTAGTCCATAAACAGACAATGGATCAAATGTTTAAAAAAATATGATTAAAGGACAACTCAACATTGATAGCATGTTGCCATGAAGCAACAAATCTGGGAAACAGATTAAATGAAATCTGGTAATTAAAGAAAGTTATCACTGGTTGTGAATGTTTGAGAGTTGAGATCATCATACATACGGGACTTAAGCATATTGGTAATGTCACTGTGATGTAATGCAGGACAATTACTCTCACATCTGTTCTTAGGCACAAAATAACTAAAACATCACTATTTTGTTGGAGGACACAAGACAACATGCTATTAATATAATGACTACAGCCCCGAGCTAAAAGTTACTTAAAAAGAGACTGGGAAATTAATTATATTTTAAATTGTCAAAGTACAAATGGATGAGTTGTCCCTTATTATCACATTTAACTGGAGAATCACCTACTTTTACTGAACTTTCAAACAATTATAACCTCCTTACTGTATGTCCAACTTTGTTGAAAGTTCCAACTAACTGAATTTTTATGATTTTACTTTTGTAAGACAATTCAACTTGATACATACAAAGTTTGAACTATCATGTTACAAAAATATGCTGCAATACACAGCAATGCTAATACTTACAATGCTTTCACTCTTAGTGCAGTCATCACTATCATCATTAGTACAGTAAGCTGGACGATGACCCATTGTGATGATCCATGGACGCTGACTGCGATTCTCTGCCTTGTTTGCTTCCTTTATAGCAAAAAAAAAATTGGAATTGTTAATCTCTCACAATTTACTGTTTTACATTCGTATTACCTACATGCATACCTACATGCAAGTGCAGTAATATGCTGGAAATTCTTTTCGGGGGAGGGGGGGGGGGGGAGGGAAGTAACAAGTCTCTCCCCCCCCCCCCCCCATGAATAGATTTGCATAAAACATCTCTGCCACTGCCTACATGTACGTCTATAATGGCATTGTTATAATATTCAGCTTCATGAAATTCAATGCATTTTATTTTTAGCTGCACTGGTTTGATTAATCAAAAACATATCAAGAAATCATCACTTTCCTTTCACATCTACCAGAATAATGCTACAATTACAACATTTTAAAATAGTTGACTATTCAATATTTGCAATGTCAAGAACACAAGATCCAATATCACTGAATGAGCTACACTACAAGGAGTAACTGAGGAAGATGATTTAAAAGCAGACCTTGTAAATCATTGATAACCTCAAAAACAGTTACATGACAGTGAAGATAGATGTATAAAGAGAAACTCTTACAAGTAGATCAGCCTTAAGCCAGTCAAGTTGATTGAAGATAAGATGAAGACCATAGTACACATAGAAATATACCTCTGTTGAAATAGAAATAATGTGAGCTGGACCAACATTCCAACTGTAATCAGAAAAGATAGAAGGATTACAAAGGTGCTTCATATATTGTATCATGATTTTTTATTAAAGTGCATTAGAAAAATGTTCTTAGACATACATGTACAATAGTGTAATAGTGTATTCTTCACAGAATTATCTGCAAAGGCTTGTTTGTATTTCATTTAAAGTATTTTTTACTGATATAAATTAATACATGAATGCTGTAAATTATACATTGACTGGCTTTGAGGGGATATAGGAATGAATTACTTGAGTTGTAGACAGTGGCGTATCTAGGATTTTGTGAAAGGGGGGCAAATCTGAATGCAGGGCTGTAAACTTTGGTTGGGGAACTGCTTGGAGGGAGATTCATATTTTTTTTCTTCTCGCCAGCCCTCCAAAAGTCGCTCAGTGAGGGGGGGGGGGTATAAGATTTTATGGGGTCCAGTTTTCCTCCGTAATTTTCTGACAAGCAACAAAAAAAAAAAGGGGGGGACAATTTTTCTGTCAAAAGTTGTCGCGGGGGGGGGAGTCTGCCCCTTGCCCCCCCCCCTTGGGTACGCTAGTGGTTGGAGACTAGTGCAATGCAGTAATATCAAGGGTAACCATAATACAGTCTCACATTACTAGAAATAATGAGCCAGTCACTATAATTTATCCATTTTATGCCATAGTTAGTACATGTATCACTTCAAGAATGTACTCGGATGTCAGATGAAAGGTACTACTATGATAGACCATTAGTTTGGCATCATATCTATGTTCCTCATTTGCACGGTATAAATAATGGGGTCTGCTCGCTATTCATAAGAACCACTATTCATAGAAAACCGCTATTCAGTTAACACGCGTTATAAATAGCGGTCCTTATGAGTAGTTATGAATAGTGGTCCTTATGAATGGATGTCCTTATGAATAGCGAGGTAATTTGTCTATGGTTTGCTCGCTATTCAGAAGGACCGCTATTCGTACAAAACCACTATTCATTTAGTCACGCATTATGGATAGTGGTCCTTATGAATAAGTGGTCCCTATGAATAGCGGTCCTTATGACTAGCGAGGTTACCCCTAAATAATAATGATCAATTTCTTCTTTTACAGTCAGTCCGTTTTCCTCTCCCTGTCTGTCTCAATCTCTTTTCCTGCTTCACAGGGTGTACAACCTTTCCTTAACCCTATCTCTATGTCTCCATTTGGAGTACAGTATTTGGAATATTACCCATGTATTCTTTCAATGGGGACAGATGTAAGTACATGTTCATACCTGTACCAGAGGTTCTGAGTATCTTCATATTTGGGCATTGTGAAGCGATTCTTGTAGTTGGAGAAATTGCTGTGAATACAGGAAAATAGATTTTGATAGATGTTAGATAAAGAAAATGTACAGCATCAGTATGGGTAAAACATTGTACAAAATTGTTTGGAGCAATCGTAAACATGAATATTTCAGTCTTAGTAGTCATTATTAGTCCTTGGTCTACTGCACTGTATATTTTTCAAATCAATAAACTGAAGTTTAACTCAATCGAAATGAACTGAATTAAGATATTACAATTTAAGAAAAATATTAAATATATAACAAAATATTTGGATCTATAAAATGGAAAATATGTGGGAATTGTCAAGTGAGATAATTGAATTTACCGAGGAGCCCCAAACATGCATTGCCATAACAATAATTCCTTTGGTGATAATGTTTTCCTTTTTTTTTTATCCATGTATATACAGGTCAATAACAAAATCTTATTTTCTTTTCTTTCAGCAAAACATAATCCTGATCAATAATGCTGTTTTACTTTCCTTTAATAATTATTTATTTCTAATTTTCTATTTATTTATTTCAGTCACATCTTTACACAGAGCAGCCTGTTCAGCTAGCAAACAATGACACAGAAATAATTTAAATGTAAGACATAGAATACAATGATTTATAATAAAAGTAAATGTACGAAACACATAAAAAAGCTGGTCTTCCACAGGGCTCTGTTAACATTATTAAAAAAAGAAATCCATGAAAAATAATGTGCAAAACTTAAATGTATACATAGAGTGAAATGATAAGAATGACATACATTGGATGATTAATTAAAGGAGACTAAAGTCTAATTTGAAGAGTGCTTACATGCGGTATGATTTAAAGATTGGATTTGAAGGCCTTTATGTTAGCCATTAAACGCAGAGATTCAGATAGCTGATTCCACTTGGTTGGAACTGTACTTTTGATGAAATGTAGTTCTACATTTAGGTATCCTTAACATAATTTTGTTTGTGTTTCTTGTAGTACAATAATACATTCATTTGGTGATAATAATGAGAACTAGGTATGCTAGCTAGTCACTAAGGTGTAGTGGCCAACAATAAAAGGTATTGATAACTTACTAGTGATATTCATGATTACCAGGGCATGTCATATAAGGCACATATCCAGCAATTGATTCAATTTGACGCATAAATTCATCTCCTACTTCTCCATCATTAAAAGAAAAGTCATAAGCAAAGTCACCTGCAATAGAATGATATAATTCATTAATTAATCAAGAGGTAATATACATGTATGGGTAAGGAAACTTAAGAATAAGCAATAAAGATATCAGTGATCTATACCATAAAACCATAAAACATTTAGAGAAAGTTTCTCCACTTCCTTTGTTTGTGTATTAGTTTCAGTTTTGATATGTTTAAGTTTAATGTTTTTAGTTTTGTCACGTTTTCAGTTCTGCATTATGTGCAAGGCACTTCCCTTACTCATGGAAGCATAATTTAAAATTCTTGAATTAATCTACAAAATGACATTAAAAGTACAAGTACACCATAAAAACAACTTTCCATCTGTGAAGTATTATCATACCTTTGGTGGTTGAGCCATAAATTAGCTTTCTTATTGTTTAATTTTTTTTAGTGTATGCTTCATAGTAAATTCTGTAATTGCATTTTTTACTTTTAAGTACTGAAATCAAACTTTTGAAGTACATGTATGTGAAACTTATTTCCATTGACTAGATGTACTTATAAAAGAGATGATTATAATTACCAACATGAAGAATAGCATCATACATTCTTTCTTGAGATTCAATTTGAAGTCTGGCTAGAGACTGAGCATTTTCATTGCCCATATCTCCATAGATGACAAACCTAGGACTCCAATTAACACCAGCCTGAAGAGTTTTAAATGTGAACAATGAACTCCATCCATCATCACTTCCACATCGGTATGCTGGGGAAGATCAAAGAAGGAAGAAAAATAAACGGTTGTATTAAAACCATCCTGATTACATGTATCTTGTCAAACATTCTTTTATCTGTTCTTTTACATAACTTTCATAGTAATCCTTCTGATACATGATCAAATTAACAAGCAGTCACAACCTTGGTTCTGTATGCATATAATATTCAATCCTATCAAATCTACACTAAACATCTTTCTGTGAGGCATTCATAAAATCATACATTCATAATACTGTAAAATCACATACTCAATTCTAGAATTGATTACTGTCTTTGAAGCAAAGAAACTTGAGCAAATTTCAAAACTTCAAAGTTAATTTATTGAATTGCCAGTAATCTGAATCATTAGTGAATCTTTTTTTTGTTGTTTTGTTTCTACCTGAATCTTTACTTACTGTAGAGTTCTCCTGGTTTGAGTCCAGTTAGTTTAACCCTGTGAATAAACTGGGTGTGGCTTTTTGGTCCTCCATCAACAAACTTGGTTGATGTTCCAGTAGCAACAGAACTTAAATTGCCTGACTGCAAACCATATTCCACTGAAGATTGTTTGGTGTTGTTTAAGGTGCTCCATGTTACTGTCATTTCAGTTACATCACCTGTACATAACAAGAGTACCGGTTAAAGACATTGGAGAAACCCCACATGATCCTTTTGTATAAATTTACTTAGATGTATAATAATTAATAATAATTATAAAATAGATAAGATCAATGTAATTCATCACTTCATCAATAGGATCTGTATCACCTTGATCAAGTGAAATTTTCAGGCTGTTTTTCTACAATGGTAGCCAGTGATCTTGCTCCTCTGAAACTCTCACTCGAGTTTGAGCATGTGTGTTCGCATAAATCTAAGTTAGAGATCTATTGCTAGGAAGAAATTTCTGTGGCATACATGTAGACGGAGTGCAAGGTTATCCTACCTATAAAAAACCTGCACTTTGTGCGAGCAAATTTTGATGCCTAATGTTACATGGGAACATAATAGACTCCTCCTACACCTTTGTGCATCCCTACATGTAGCTACCTCTCTATTCCTTCTTAAGTAGCTATCTCACTGAGCGACCAATGTTTGGTGATAGCGGTGAATAACAATTTGTCGAAAATTCTGAAAAACTTTTGTTGACCCTACTATTCTCAAATCAGTGAGAGTCCAAATGCAAAAAGTTAATGAATACTTCTTTAGTTGCAGTACAGGGCACTGTTAGGCATATTGTCATACTAAACGACATATATTGACGAATATTAGGTGAAAAAGTGGGTTTCTCACTGGTGTTGTGAACAGTTGGCGAAAGAGGCGAATAGGCATTTTCAGACATTCACCAGAATCGTCAATTATTCTTTAAAATTGGATTCCTGGACAGCCCGACCCTGGATAACCCGACCAACTACAGTACTCTGGACAGTTCGACCTGGTCGAGTTATCCAGGGTAGGGTGCCACGCTGGATAGCTCAACCCACTTTTATTCTCATGACTTTATGAACTTTAAATTCACTCATTACAATAAATTGTCATTTTATTTGTAAATTATGATTAAATTTATACAGTCACAATGTTAAACACAGCAATTGTGGAGTTTTGAGAGTTGAACTGAAAGAAGTGTTGAAACTTAGTTATAGTTTTCCTGGACCGAAAATTCTGTCTCTTGTTCGTTAGCTCTTCACTAAGAGACAGAAACGGTCGTATCACTCTGCTGTGCAAACCGAATACGCATTGACTTACACACTAATAACAGTTTGAATACGGCTGCAAGAATTACCTGAAAAAGGAGCTTTAAACAAATTATTCAGTCAAATTGGTAAGTTGAACCGATCGATTCCTTAAATAGAAGAGCCTAGGTCTAACCAATTTAGTAATAATATGTAGATCTAGATATGTATATATATATATATATATGAGGAAAAATCAAATTATTGCAATTTTTCCAACTACACATTGGCGTGTAGTCGGTTTGCACAGCAGAGTGATACAACCGTTTCTGTCTCTACTAACGAACGAGAGACAGACTTTTCGGTCTATAGTTTTCCCTGCAATGATTGAATATTTTGATGAAGGACCTACCACCAGACCAGAAGCTTGAGGCAAGTTGATTTTATGCCCCAAGAATCGCTGTACTGACAGAAATGTATCTTTACAAAACCATCACCTAGGTAATGGAAAGGTTAGGCCTACATGTATGAAGATACATTACAAGGTTACAGGGGCATTACCTGAGCCTCTGGTGGTCCATCCTTCAACAAAATTATTCTCATTGCAAGGGAGAACTAAAAAATTCTACAATTACTGTGTAAACATCATGACTGTTTACATTTAATTTACCACTTAAATGGCAAATTATTGTAAAATGAGTGCATTTAGTTCACTGTAAACAACTCAACATTAAGAAAACTAACTTTATGATCATCAAGCCAAGACGTAAGTCTGTCCATGCTGAAGGGTCAGTCAAAATGAAAGATCATATGTTGCTCCATTTGTTGGGATTCATTTTGACAGGCATCTTACTTGGGTTGATCATGTCAACTCTGTTTGTAATACATGTACTCTGCAGGAAAGTAGTAATTCTATATCAAGTGAGACCATTTTGTTTCAAAGAGGTACTTTTATTACTATATCATTCATTTATCCCAACACATATATCATATGGTCTTGAGATACGGGGATGCACATCAGTTGCAACTATAAATAATGTTCTTGTTATACAAAAGATGGCAATAAGAGCAATTACTTTTAGCAAATATAGATCATCTTCCGTGCCCTTATTTCATTCATTATGTATATTGGACATTTCCAAATTGTACAGATTTTTACTGTCAACATTTATGTATAAGTTGATAAACCAACAACTGCCTCATTCAGTATATGATTATTGTAAGTATTTTGATAACCAATATGGTACAAGGCAGAAAGATGTTAAGATGCTACTCTTGCCTAGAAGGAGAAGAAAGCATGGCAAAAATTTGATATCATTTGCAGGATCAGAAGTATGGAATAGTCTGCCAAAAGATATCAGCGGAAAATGCTCTTTCCATTCATTCTGTACAGTTACAAACATGACAAAAGATTATTTATTACAAGACTATATTCAACACCCATTGTAAGTACCATCTTACCTGTCTAGTGTAGATATTAGCTGCTCTATTCATGCTATTTTATACCATAGAATTTTTCACAAGGAATGTAATCCATTTATAATGTAAGTGTACTATTCATATTTGTCTCAAGGGCGCGACACCCTACTAGCAGTATTACTATCTAGTGGTATCCTATTACCACTTATCCAATGAATAAGGTTATAATATAACCAAAGATCACCAAAGATTTGTTATTCAGATGTATACTATAACTGTGATCAACTTTTGGTAATACAGTTCTTTGGATGTGGGCTAACTCGGCACTAGGGTTCCATTCTCATTTATTTCATTTTCAATTAAAAAGTACATTTGAAACAAATACAAAATAAGTCATAAACGAAATTAGAAAATGAAATGGGGAACTACATAAATAAAGCCCTTGGGCCTTGTACAAGCTTAGTTCCCTAAAAATATTGTGAAAATGATATAGACAACAAATAGAAAAAGATAAAACTAAAACTAAAAATATAACACAAATATAGACAACAAAGAAAAAAAGGAACAGAAAAATAACTATACATATTTAAGAGAAAGAAAAAGCTTCAACTTTTTTTTGAAAGAAGTGATTGTATTGCAATTAGAAATACATTTGGGAATTGAGCTCCAAATTACAGGGAAATTATGTCGTACTGATTTCATTGCATTATTTGTTTTTACTGGCCATAAGTGAAAAGAATCCTTAAAACGGGTATCATGATTATGTATCTGGTAATTAAGAGTGAACATTTGAGAAATATTAGAGGGTAATTTATTTTTAAAGTAAAAGAAACCAAGGAGAGCAAGGGAGTAATAGTACAAATCAAAAATATTAAGAGTTTTCAATTTACTGAACAATGGGGCAGAAGGGGCACGATAGGGACATCCCAGGCATATGCGAAGGGCCTTTTTCTGTAATTTAAATAATTTATCTAATTTAGTTCGACTACAATTGCCCCAAACAGCAACACAATAATTAAGGTATGAGAGCATAAATGAATTATATAATAATATTAAAGCAGAAGGCGGAAGCGAATCTTTTAATCTATACAATATACCGATACATTTAGATACCTTTTGAGTGACCTTATTAACATGTGTATCCCAATGCATATTATAATCAATGTATACCCCAAGAAAATTAACACTATTAACCTTATTTATTGGATCATTGTTGATTTTAAGAAGTAAACTATCAAGTGAATCAGTTAGATTAGACTTCCTATGGTAGAACGTAATGTAATTTGTTTTACTAGGATTTATCAACAATCTATTTGATTTGAACCATTTTGTTACTTTATCTATTTCAGTATTGATATTATTTTGTAAATTACGAATGTTAGGTTGGGTGTAAATTAAAGTGGTATCATCAGCGTACATGATATAATCAAATTTGTCAGATGAATGTGAAAGATCATTTATATAAATTAAAAACAATAAAGGACCTAGGATTGAACCTTGTGGTACCCCATGTGTAAGAGAAGAAAAATTGGAAGAATTACTGTTATAAACTACATATTGAGATCTATTACAAAGATAACTTTCAAACCAACTTAGTGGTAAGCCCCTAATCCCATAATGTTCCAATTTTGACAAGAGTATTCTATGGTCAACTATATCAAAAGCTTTGGAGAGGTCCATGAAAATGCCAATACAAAATTTATTAGTATGAATTGCTGATAAAACTTTATCTTGTAAATCTATCAAAGCATGTGTAGTTGAATGATTTTTCCTAAACCCATATTGTGAGTGAGTAAGAATATTATTATTTAAACAAAATGAATATAGTCGATTATAAATGCATTTTTCTAACAATTTTGATATGGATGGCAGAATGGAAATGGGCCTATAATTATCAAATTTATGAGGATCATTCTTTTTAAATACAGGGGTTATTTTAGCAATCTTTAGTTTATCTGGGACTATGCCTGTAGAAAGAGAGAGGTTGAATATAAAAATCAAAGGATGTACAATATAAAATATTATTTTTTTCATTAAGTTAGTACTAAGATTATCAAATCCAGCAGAGTTACTGTTGTGTAATGAATTACTAATGTTTATAACTTCATGTTCTGTTATGGGATTAAAGTAAATAGAATTGTTGATAAAACCAGTCAGATAGTCTTTAAAAGAAGTATTATTAGGAGAAGTGGTCATTGAATTAGTTATCTGTCTACAACAGTTTATGAAATGTTGATTAAATTCAGTTACTATATGCTGTGGATCGCAAACATTTCCAGTCTCATTAGTAAAATATTCAGGCAAAGATGTTCTAGGCTTATTTAGTAATGTATTGATAACTGACCAAGTCTGTTTTGTATTATATTTAAATGACTTCAATCTGTTAGAAAAATATGATTTCTTTGCATGCTTTATCAGATTGTTTAACTTATTTCTATATTTTTTGTATTTCTTTCATTATCCAAGGTATTGTTTTGGAGGAATTGTTTATAATAACGATTTTTTTTTCTTTATGCATCTCAATAAATACTTTGTTATCCATGGTTTTTTCATGCCTCTTTTAGTGAGCTTACTTTTTAACAAAGGAAAATGTTTGTCAAACAACTGAGTAAAACGATTAATAAAAAAGGAATACGCATCATTAGCATTTGTTATATTATAAAGATTGGTCCACTCTTCATGAAAAAGATCATATTGAAAATTAAGTGCATGTATATTGTTATCTGAGTATTTACGAAAAAAACGAATTGAACTTGGTTGATAAGTATTATTATTAGAACTTTTATAGACTAGAAAATTGGGTAAATGATCACTAGCATCAGAACAGAGACTACCTGAGTCAAATTCTGAATCAAGTACATTGGTGAATACATTATCAATAAGGGTAGCAGTGCTTGATGTAATACGAGTTGGGGTTTGTATAATCGGGAATATACCAAGTAAGCCTTAGAAACTCATTAACAGTATCATCATCTTTAAACAAATCAATATTAAAATCTCCAGTGATATAAATATTCCTATGTTCATTACTTAATGTATTAACAGCATTGTTGTAAAATTCAAAAAATATTTCATGATCTGATCCTGGTTTTCTATATATGACACCAACAGTAGACCTCTTGTGGTTTACATCTAAGAAATCAATAAACAAATATTCACATGTTAAATTGGATTCTTGATTATAAACGATATCTGTTCTTACAGTATATACATGTAGTATATCTTTTTTCACAAATAGCGCAACACCACCCCCTCGTCCATATATTGCAATTAACTGAGGTTGTATCACATATCCAAGTTTCAGAAATTGCTATAAAATAGAAAGAATGATTTATCGTTGACAAGAATTGAGAAATATTTTCAAAGTTTTTCTGTAAACTTCGGGCATTAAAATGGATAAGACTTAAAGGGGAAGTTCACCCCGAAGATTACTTGAGTTTAAAAAATGCAGAAAAAATAAAGAAAAATATTGGCGAAGGTTTGATGAAAATCGGTCAAATAATAAAAGAGTTATGACTATTTGAAGTTTTGGATTCGTGACGTCACATGCGAGCAGCTGCCCATTGGTCATGTAATAAATATTCCATATATTCACATTTTTCTTTACGTTCCACGATAAATTAATATTGTTTCTTTTCAGAATCTAGTATTGAATAACATTTCTGACAATATATCAAATGCACAGACGAAAATATTCTAAATTTTCTGAGAAAACTGTATTTTATGGAATATTTATCACATTACATAATGGAGGAGCTGCTCGCATGTGACGTCACAAAATCAAAACTTCAAAAGTCCATAACTCCGTTATTCTTTAACGGATTTTGTCCAAACTTTCGCCAATATTTTTCTTTATTTTTTCTGCATTTTTTAAACTCAAGTAATCTTCAGGGTGAACTTTCCCTTTAAAGATGAATTATGTGAGAACTTTACATTAAACTCTGAAGGTAGATAGTATGAAGATTGGGGAGAATTATATACATGCAAGTCTGGATCAACATCTTCAAGGGGATTATTCATCGAGTACAGTTTGGGGTAGTGTGGAAGTCATTATTATATATACATTTGCAATAAGGTATGAAGCAATATTGTAGCAGAGGATTGTATAGTTATAACATATCTCAAAAGTATTGTAATTGTTATTCTGTTCACAGAACATCATCATAATTTACTACAGAATGAACAAATGTAACATAACAATATAAACAAAGTAAAGAGAGAAAGAAAAAAAAAACAACATATATATACCCTGTGTGTGCACCTATGTGCGATATGAGGGAAGATTGGGATGATCAAGGGAAGTCAAGTATATCAGAATTTCCAATGAAGTTATAAATATATTTTTTCAGATATTGAATAATTTAGGAAAATCATAACCATGCTTGTAGTAGTCATGATGGATTGCCATATTTAAAATAAGTGGGGAAAACCATAAGTTTATAACAATATGTTGGTCTAATTATGAGTTCATACAATATTTCAGGACCACCAATATATATAATAAATTACAGTAAGTTATATGACAAAAATAGACAAGCTAACACGCATCCCTAAAATCGGTAAAATATTAATGGACATGTAATATGCTTAACTGACAAAAAAAAATGGATATCTGTTGTTATTGATGGTTTTCAGTTACTCCTACATGTAAAACATTATTACCTAATTGAGGTAATTCGAATTAACGAAACAATGGAAAACGGAAGAAGTAAAAACGGAAGTAGCAACGGAAGAAGTAAGAAGTACCTGCATGTCATCAAATTTATGACATCTGTGAACAACAAAATATAGTAGTATGCCACAGAAAATTCATGACATTTAAAATATAACAGTAATACATGACGTATGCATAACTGAGAAGCATCTATGTAAAATATATTGTTTTTAGTTTACACTTCAGAACATAACTGTACATAGAAAAATAAGCAAAAGAATAAAAGGCAGAGGTATATCAGATTTACTAATCTATTACTGTTACTGCTAAAAGAACACTATGTAATTAAAATCTGAAAAAACATGAAAAATATTGACATATTGATAATTGTTCTTCATTAACACTTTAGTAGTTAACTGTACATATAAATAAATAAATAAAAGGGGCAAAAGTATATCTACTCACCAGATCTATGACATTTGCAAATTGCAGATTACAAAAAAGCAGAAAAATATAGGCGTAATGATTCTTCATTAGCACTTTAGTACATAACTGTACATATAACTATAATTAAACAAGCAAAAAATGCAGAAGTATATCTATTCACCAGATCTATGACAACTGCAGATTGTAGATTACAAAAAAGCAGAAAAAATATAGGCACATTGTTCTTCATTAACACTTTAGTACATAACTGTACATATAAGTATAATTACAAGAGCAAAAAATGGCAGAGGTATATTTGTTCACCAGATCTATGACATTCACAAATTGTAGATTACAAAAAAGCAGAAATATGTCATCAAAATTATGACATTGAAAATATGAAATAATGCATATGCACAACTGAAAAACATGAAAATATATTGTTCTTCATAGATGCGCTTACATAACTGCACAATGAAGATATTCAAAACAATAAATGTAGAGACTGTTCACAAAATGCTTTCAGGATTTGAGGAACAGTTATGCATGATTAGTAAAAATATGTATGTATCAGAATTAAAGAAGGTCAAGATCTTCTTCTGGTTCTTCGTTGAACTTGAGCGCGGAATGACAAATATGCGTCCGTCAGAAGACCATGCCGAATCTACCTTCACATGACGCCTAGCTTCACCCAGCAGCTTACTATTGAAATCAGTCAAGTCTTCCTGAATTCCCATGCCGGTATGTTTGAGGGATCTTCTGTTGGTGATTAATAGCTGCCTGTATTTATAGCTGGTCAATTTAACTATTATTGGTCTTGGTGGTACAGGCCTAGGTCCAGCTGATTTCGCAGGTTCCCTTTGCTTCCCAACTCGATGACTCCGGTCGATGTGCCTCTGTTCGAGATCAATGGAAAGTTTTTCCTTCGCGATTTGACAAATGAGAGCATCAGTATTCTCCTTTGTAGATTCCTTCACTCCATATACTCTCACACAATTTCTCCGGGAGTATTGCTCCTGTTTATTCTGTTCATAAGTAAGTTTCTTTATCTTTTCCAAAGCAGATTCGAGCTCCTTAGTGGTACGAATGATGTCATTTCGTGCTTTATCCAAATTACACTGAAGATCAAGAACGATACCATCTTGTTTATCAAGTTGAGTTTGAATTTCGAGCAGTTTGGTATCTACAGCCTTTGATATTAAGGCATTAAGAGCATCCAGTAGTTCATTATCCTCCAGTAGGTCCTTTAACAATTGCTTCTTTTGCCTAGTACCCATTGTAGTCAAGGTTCTGACTTAAAGGATTAAGTCTCAGAAAAGAACTTTAAGAGCCTTGTGAATGGGAGGTAACAACAGACCACACTCGATGAAAGAATCAAAAGTCCAGTGCTTTTTGGAGTTAATGGTCCGTTTCGAAGCTTTTACAGGGTAACTTCACAGGAGTTACAGAATTATGCAACATCAAAGTGTGTATATGGTATATGGTTCCAATGTTCAAATCTTTGAATGGGAAAAGTGTCTGCAGAACTGTCAAGAATCCATCAAATAAATGTGAAAGTTGACTCCAAAATCATCCCTTGGTAGACTACTCCATATCAGGTCAAGATAAAACACGCGTGAATTGATTTAAGAGTACAAAAAAGGCAAATTTTACAAGCTTTTCCAGGAGCACATCAGGAGCACATATAGCTAGGGTGAACTCGGCCTTGGCGGAAAATCGCGGCTGAGTGTGCCCAGAGAGTTAAATTGATTGCAAACACTTGTGTTGAATTTCGCATTTAATTACACATTTCAAAACACTTAAATTCAAATTATTTGATAACAATGTGTAAAATGATTAGCAAAGAAGTAATATTGACGATTTCAAGAAGTAAAATTATACAAAACATGAAATTTAAGGCTAAAAAGGGCACGGTGCGTAGCGTGGACTTCAACTCTTGAAACATAATCACCGTGCAATGTCGAGTTCGCCCTAGTGCCGAGTTAGCCCAACCCCACTCCCCAGTTCTTTCATTCATTCATTCATTCAAAAAAATTACTATGACCCTTAAACATACAGTGCTACATTGTTGTAGATGACTGGAATGTATGGTAATGATAAATTTACCTGTAGCAGAAATGTGAATCTGTTCTGGTTGTGTTTTGAAAACAGGGTCCTCATCGACATCAGCAACAGACACGTCAATTCTCCCCAGTCCATTAATTGACGCTGGTAAGCCGAAAGCCAAACCAAATAGCGAGATGAATATCAAAGTCAGCATTATGATTTCTCAAGGTTTGCAACTCATACTCATCGAATATAAACAAATATCATCACACCAGCTCGGTTTCAGAGGCGAGGCGAGGCAGAGCTACAAACATCGCTAGCTAGCTGTTGGTTGCATTTAGCAAGATCACAGCTCTGATACACTTATAAATGTACAAGCTTATCTGAAGATAACTAGTAGTACTAGTAGCATGTACCGTACGCGCCGCGTACCATACCGTTACCCGTTGTTAGGATCAAGGAGTTAGATCGATGGGTTAGATCTGTTGTTTACACATTTCACTTCCGTATAGTCATGTGATCTGGGTCACATGACGTTGTTTTCATCAGCGAATCCCCTAAGGCGGGGGGGGGGGGGGGGGGGGGGGATGTTGAGGCGGTTCCCCTTTAACGAAAACAATATTCAAAAAAATAAAAAGCGAGAGTGAAAAAGCGGGTGAGAGGGGGGGGGGGGGGGTGAGAGAGAGAAAAAAAAAAGCCTAAAGAGGTGCCAAGAGCCGTTATCTTACCCTGCAAAATTAACGTCAAAGTTTTCGCGCTTCACGGGGGAAGGGGGAAACTCCCCCTCCCTGCGCCCACCCCTGTTGCATGTACAGTGCAGTATTGCGTTCAAATGATTGAAAAGCAGTCAGGGCGTCGAACTAATAGGCCAGGAGTCTGTCCCGAAATAGTCACCCCATTTTACATATGAGATTAGACCATCCATGTCATCACAAAAAGCTTGTCTGCTCGAACGAAGCCGCCGGGTTTGGCCCACAGAGCCCCCCAAAAGACCCCAAAAGTCGGATCGATTTCAACCCATCTAACATAATAATGAGCCAAACTTTGTCAGAAGGAAGGTGTTTGACTTACCAAAACACAAAAACGGACAAAATTTTCCGTTGGGATGGGTTGTCAGACCGCGCCTAAAAATTTTGGGGAATAAAATTTCCCCTTAAGACCCATGGACCAAATTTTGTCAGAATGAAGAGGTATGGGTGAACATTACAAAAATATAAAAACTGACAAAAATTTCCATCGGAAAGGGGTATAACACGACCCTGAAAAAAAAAACACACACACCAAAGTGCCCCTAAACCAAGCTTTACTGTCCAAAATGCTCTGGATGTAGAGAAAAACACTTTTTTGGCATTACAGCCTTAATAACTCCAATGTGTGTAATTCAATTCATGTCAAATTTACAGTTTTGAGTACCGTATTTCTTGCGGTGCAATTTGGTGTCAAATGATCAATTCAATAATGTTGTAAATTGGAATTTGCATTATGTTGCCAGAAGAATTATAGGTGGGGCACCCCCAGTCATGGTCAATTTGGTTTCCCGCCTTTTGGGGGGATCTATTGAATTTATTCATGCACGAGTGCACCTCCTTTGTTCTGAGGAGTGGACAGGTCAGCACTGGGTGTGCAGTGGGGAGTGCTATGATAGGCAGGGATTGATGTTGGAGCTGTGCAAGTAGATGCACAAAGTGCATTTTGTTCTCTACTGGAGGAAAACAGGAACAGACTTTACTTGATGTAAGTTAATGATTTGTTCAATATTTTATTGATTGTGTTTATTGATTGTGTCTTGATTATAAATTGGTAAAGAATTAGTGAGAATCATACTAGTGCTCTGTATTTGATATACTGATGTTTATTTTTGGCAATATGAAATACTCTTGTAAATTGCACCACAATAGTGTGCACATTTTGCAGCTAGCATTTGATTGTTCTGAGTCTGACAAATAGAATAAACATTTTGTGTATGTCTTAGATGAAAAATGCATGTATTTTTCTGTACTGATAGCAATGACAATTTCAGTTGTATGTGATATACATGTAGCCGTTAATTTCAATAATGGTAATAAGTCACTCTGACTATTTTGTATTTAATCCTCTATCAATTCTTGTGAAGTAAGTAAGAATAATTATTTCATGTTATTTTTAGGATTGGTAGATGCATCCCGTTCTTGCCATGCACTGCATGTACATGAGTAAGAGATGATGACATACTTGTAGATGGAGTATTGGCCGGTGAGTAATTGAAAGGCTAGAAGAATAGGGTATAAAATGATGTCAGATTATGCTGTAAGATGCTATCTCTTCATTAACACTGTATATAGATAAATACATGTATATTGTCAAATCAACAAAGAATTTTGAATTGTTATACAAATAGTCTGTTCAACAATTAGAGAGAAGGAACCAGCATTAGATTTTTGATAACTATGATTGCATTTCATAATGTTACATTTTGAATATAAGAATGACTTAGTTTTGATGATTTACATTTTGATACATTTACATTATGTATGTCTATTTTCCAATGATTCTTATGTTCAAATTTTGTTATTTTCCCACAGAGGCTGTTATTTCTGTGAATAAAGAGAGCATTACCTCACAAACCTACCAGTTTCCCGAACCCTTTCAATAATAACTTATTAAATTGTGAAAATTGTATTGCTTTCCCAAAAGTAGCCCAATGATATTGTCAGGATTATGTAAACATACACATTGTCCATCTGTGCCTTTTTTGATAAGGCATAATAAGAAACTTGCAAGGTATTTGTGTAATTAACACATGACTGGTAAATTTCAGCATGGCAGCCACATAGCACAAACCCCTCTATTATGTCTTGTCAAACAGGTTAATGCAACTTAACAAGTCGCCTTGTTTGGGGCAAAAAGACGGGATGACGAGTCATAACTCGTCATCTCGTCTTTTTGTCCTAAACGTCGAGTCGACTTGCCTAGTTTAAACAACTCGTCATCTCGTCTTCTTGTCCCAACACGATAAAAACTACTTTCGAAAAATAAACTCAAGGGCAATTTCAAAGGCCTATTGTACTGCCCATAGAAATCAGGTTCGGATTACGTAATACGCCATTGTAATGTTCGCACATTTCTAAAGGTGACAGACAGGGCTATTGAAATTGCCTTGAGTTGATTTTTCGAAAATAGTTTTTATCGTGTTTCCCAAACAAGTCGACTTGCCGAATTCCAATAACTCGTCAACTCGTCTTCTTGTCCCAAACAAGTCGACTTGCCGAGTTCCAATAACTCGTCAACTCATGTTCTTGTCCCGAACAAGTCGACTTGCCGAGTTCCAATAACTTGTCATCTCGTCTTCTTGTCCTAAACAAGTCGACTTGCCGAGTTCCAATAACTTGTCATCTCGTTTTCTTGTCCTAAACAAGTCGACTTGCAGAGTTCAAACATCTCGTCATCTCGTCTTCTTGTCCCAAACAAGTCGACTTGTCGAGTTCCAATAACTTGTCAACTCGTCTTCTTGTCCCAAACAAGTCGACTTGCCGAGTTCCAATAACTCGTCAACTCGTCTTCTTGTCCCAAGCAAGTCGACTTGCCGAGTTCCAATAACTTGTCATCTCGTTTTCTTGTCCTAAACAAGTCGACTTGCAGAGTTCAAACATCTCGTCATCTCGTCTTCTTGTCCCAAACAAGTCGACTTGTCGAGTTCCAATAACTTGTCAACTCGTCTTCTTGTCCCAAACAAGTCGACTTGCCGAGTTCCAATAACTCGTCAACTCGTCTTCTTGTCCCAAGCAAGTCGACTTGCCGAGTTCCAATAACTTGTCATCTCGTCTTCTTGTCCTAAACAAGTCGACTTGCCGAGTTCAAACAACTTTTCTTCTCGTCTTTTTGTCTCAAATAAGTCGGCCGAGTTCCAACGACTTGTCTTCTCGTCTTCTTGTCCCAAACAAGTCGACTTGCCGAGTTCCAATAACTTGTCAACTCGTCTTCTTGTCCCAAACAAGTCGACTTGCCGAGTTCCAATAACTCGTCAACTCGTCTTCTTGTCCCAAGCAAGTCGACTTGCCGAGTTCCAATAACTTGTCATCTCGTTTTCTTGTCCTAAACAAGTCGACTTGCAGAGTTCAAACATCTCGTCATCTCGTCTTCTTGTCCCAAACAAGTCGACTTGTCGAGTTCCAATAACTTGTCAACTCGTCTTCTTGTCCCAAACAAGTCGACTTGCCGAGTTCCAATAACTCGTCAACTCGTCTTCTTGTCCCAAGCAAGTCGACTTGCCGAGTTCCAATAACTTGTCATCTCGTCTTCTTGTCCTAAACAAGTCGACTTGCCGAGTTCAAACAACTTTTCTTCTCGTCTTTTTGTCTCAAATAAGTCGACTTGCCGAGTTCCAACAACTCGTCTTATCGTTATTTAACTTGTCTTCTCGTCTTCTTATCTCGTTTTCTCGTCTTCTTATCTCGTCATCTGGTTGACACTTATAAGCTTCCGTAGAAGTCTTAGTAGCCTCGTGGTAACGCAGTGAATTTCTAAGCCAGAGTCCCAGGTTCGAATCCTTGCAGAGGTGCACATATTTTGACTGATTTTCTGAAAAATTATTTTTCATGATGATTCCGACGGTCAAAGTAATTCGGTGACACCATGACTCAGTATAGACTAGTGGTAAGGCATCGGCATTCAAACGCCAACCATAACATCAAACACTAACTCTATAAACCTTACATTAACCCACCCTCACCTAACCCCACACCCTAACCCGACCCCCAGCAAACACTCTAACACCACCCTACCCCCACACCCTAACCCGACCCCCAGCAAACACTCTAACACCACCCTAACCCTACACCCTAACCGAGAGGATGAGAGGATGATGGTCAGAATGATGTATTTTCTCACTAACTGAGCTCGCTCGTACAGGCCGTCTCTATGTAAGTAGATGACTCCTTCAACATCAAGGAGTTTATCTCGTTTGCTCTCGTTATCGATATTCTTCCAAAAAGAGTGAAACCATTGTATATCTCTCAACTTATCTCTTTCTTTTCTCAATCATACACACACAGGCTAAACAAAATACACGTACCTCCTCTACCTCTCTCTCACGCCCCCCCCCCACTCTCTCTTTTTATAGACGAATGGAACATGGTCAGAAACCCATGGTAGTTTCAATATACTCCAGACCTTCCATTTAATTTGTATTAGTTTAGTTTCAGTTTAGTTTATTTTCCACACAAATCAATCAAATACAAATTATACATTTTGAAATACATTCTGGAATAATAAAAAATAGATTACATAATTCAAGAACAGATATGTCACAAAAATGAAAGAATCTGAAAATACAGAGAGTACATGCAATTCAAAGATGTACGTTCATGTATATATGGTGGAGGGGCCTAAAAAAAGCTAGGCTTGTTGTGGATGGGCCCTAGTTAATAAATAATTTACAGACATGTAAAAGAAAATAATAGTAGAAGGGAGGAAGTAGGAAAAGAAAGAAAGGGAAAGGAAGCTATAGGAAGGGAGGAACTAAACAGGAAAAGGAAAACATTATACAGAACAAGACAAAGGTCACGAGAACGGGGACGCACGGGTACTTTACAAGACAAGAAAGGATAGCCAAACGAAATTGCAAGGGGATCTGCAGCTGTTATTTCAATGTGAAGAATTTTTAACTCTACGTCGCAGCATAGTAAACATGGTACAAGATTTTGGAAAAAAAAAAATTCATACAATAATTTCGTATAGCAGTTTTCAATGATTTTATCGCAGTATAGATTTTGCAAGAAAGTGTTTATGCGAAAACCGTGACGCATATTTTTAAATGTTTCTTCTTTTTTTTTAAATTTTAAGTACAAGGGTTTTATTTTGCTGGGAAATTAAAATCACATTATAAAGACTGTTGTATTTGTTAATCATGTGTTTCATTCATCATCATAGAACATTCACAATACTTGTATTAAAATAATTACAAAAGAAAGAAAGAGCAATTCATATAGGAGAAATCGAAATGAGTTTGATTGGTGAGTATACTTGTGTAAAAATATATCCATGTCAAGGTGGCTAATTAACAGCCACCATACACCTTACCGTCTGGTGACGACAATATTTTGAAAGTATAAGTGAGACCTATATACCGTACTACCTGATCGTGATCGTGGATTCAAGTTTTGAAGTTTGAGGTCTATTTGTTCCACTCTTACATCGATTATACAGGCACTTGAGAGTCTGTTACAAAACATACGGGTAAAGAATTCAAATCATGTATAATGTACAGTAAATAGGTAGAAAGTTTCGAGATATATAGGTATACGACAGGCAAAAATATTAATGTAAAATGTGGGGAGCCTAAATTCAGGGGCCGCGGAGCGTTTTTGAAAGGGGGGGGGGGGCTGATTTGATTTTTTTTCGAGGTTTTATGATACTTGTCTACTCAAAGGGGGGGGGGGCTGCAAACCCCAGCCCCCCCCCCGATTCCGCGGCCCATGTAATAAAAAGCATATTTTGTAAATGACTAGGCTCCCGTATATATGTCTGATTAAAATGCAATAAAAAGCGAAACGCAATATAGAAGTATCAGATTCACTAAACGTACAAGGAGAACAACGAGATTGTAAAGCCAGGTTCCAGAGAGAAAATTCGAAAGGCCCGATCGGCTGCGAATTTCATATGTTTCTGATCATAGTCCAGTCACAAATAGTGTAATGACTTTTGCAAAAATCTTCTGACGTATAAGCCTTAAACAATCAGAAAGTTTGAATATGTTTGAATTATCGATATAAATTACGACTGAAAATGTATCACTACAATTGCAGAGAACAAGGCTTTCATTCTGCTACCGCCCATATTGCATTGACAGGATGGGAAAAATTGAAATAATAGAAGAATAGAAAAGGAAAATAAAAATGACCAACGTGCATTAATTACAGTTTTCCAGCTTTATCAAAATATGACATTACCGATGTAGAAATCAGGATCATTTTTAACTGTCTTATCTTTAGTTGACAATTATATAGCTGCACCGTATCGTCGTCAAACCATAAAATTTCATATGAAGCTGTCTTGATCGGCATATATTTGTCATTTGACTCGAACATAATATAATAGCCTATTATCGGTACATACAAGTATAATTCACCCAAGTCAACAATTATACCATAAAGAAACAGGCTACATTTGAAACATTTTTCAATCACTCAGACCAATGACATCTTTGATACTACGTGTATAACTACGTTAGATTTTCATTAATCAGTCTGATACAATTTAGGCTATAGGCCTTTCTCTCCAGTCTTATAATGATATTATAAGAATAAACACTTGCTTTCATATCTCTCTTAAAAAGACAGTGATTTAGGCATCAGATTTCGTCTTTGATTCCAATTCTCTCTCGATCTCAATCTCTCTGATGGGGACATCATCTGGTTGCTCTGAGCTCGTCAATGGCGCCTCTACTCTCAAGAACCCATCTTCGCTCAGTGTCGACTTCAACTTTTCGACGTCGGTTTCCTGCGGCAGCAAAACGACATTCGAGAAATTTTGCTTACGATGGTTGCCACTATCGATGGATCCGCTCTCCATTGTAGCTCCGACATGAAGCTCCTTCTCATTGACCAGCTTGATACTGACTTTCACCTCCTCTGGTTTGTACCCCTCTCCGAGATCGACGATCAGATCAAACTTCTTGATATCTTCCACTAGCATAACTTTTCCAAACGAGCGAGAAGACGGTGTCGTGAGCTCTCGACAATTCTCATAGCTTTTCCACCAAAACGGTCTAACGTCCTTGCTCCACAGGCGAGGTGACCCTGACTTACACTGAAGCTCCTCACCGATGTCGTAAAACTTTTTCATCATTCCAAGGTGTTGGTCCATCATTTTTTTCCAATGCTTCCCAAACATTGCTGGACGGTGGATATCTTGACAGATACGCCGAGAAAGACGAAACGTTGGAAACAACCGAATGTACGACATCTCAGTTATTACTTCCTTCTAGCTGTATAATAATTAATTGTTTCGTCCAATATATCTGAAGTCAGATTTCTATTGTCAATTTGTCAGCTACTAAGTATTCTGCAATATTTTTGCAGGATATATACTCTGGAGAGATCAATGACGTAATTCCGCAATGTTCTGATGAAATTGATATGCGACCTGAAAGTTCAGAAGGCAACGAGAATCTTCCACAGGGGTTGACGAACAGAGAGGGCAGTATTTGCATTGATCAGTATTATGCATTGATTCAAGAGTTGTTTGAGCCATAGTATCGAAATGCATACTCATTTTAGTAGTGCGTATACGTATGGTATGGAACTCCCATGTTTTTGGCATTCATTGGTTCATTGAGGAAGCTGAGGGGTCATTGGTGTTATAGTCATGGGGGGGGGGGGGTTCTAAGGTAGATGAAAATAATGAAAAACATGGCCCTCGAGTGAGGGTATATTGTGTGGAAAGGGATCGTATAATAATTTATATCGTCTTCTTTTCACTTTGCCTTCCCCCCCTCCCTTTGCCCCACCCCCTCCTTTCCCCGCCATTCGCTGGGGTGGGGAGGGGGAGGCAACGTGCACCCACCATGTCCGTATAGCTACGTCACGACAAATGCGTGTCTTATGATAAAGGGCCCCAGATTTTGCTAACCAATAAAATCAAGAATAAAAAGCCCGCACATGTATGAAGATACAAGACTTAGCGGACAGAAAGTTTGAGGGGGTTGTGTCAATAGCATTGACACAACCCAAGCTAATGCAATAATCAATACGAGCGGTATCGAGGCCGGGAGAGATGGGGAATAGGGTGGCAGGAGAATGAATGTGAAGTCATCAAGACTTCTGCCCCCTGTCGATTCAATCATTACAAGTATGAAATAAAAATTTCTAACTCTTCAGAAAATGAAAATGACACAGCTCTACCGCGGTCCACTTGCAAGACCGAAGGCGAAGTTTTACAGCACAGAGGGATCGTCAAGTATAGTTTGATAATGATGTCAAAGTCAATATCGTTTATTTAAATGTTGTTTATTTCAGTTTATTTCAATTTTCAAGATAATACATTTACATTGCAGTACACAAATTGAACATGATATAAAAACACATACAAAGACATAGAAATATGGAATTTAGGGTAGATGCAAAAAAAAAAATGACCAGTTTCGTCGGGGCATCAGCCTTTGACAGACAATTTAAAACATAATTACTTAAGGACAAATATAGAACAATCTGCAAAGTCAGTTAACAAAATAAAAAACAAAACAAAATGGTAAAAGGTAATACTTATTCCTTAGTTAATAAAAGCAGTTTAAATTTTTGTCGAATATATTTAGGATATTTGCATCAGTAATTCCAAATGCGAGGAGCTGAGTATATCTGAAGGAATATGCAGCATAATTTTGTGGTACTTCTATCTAATTCTTGTGTTACCACTATCATAAATATCAACATGTTTGTAATAACATGCTTGTAATAATTTTTACAATTATGATGATAATGATAATAATAATGATGATAATAAAAACGATGATGATGATGATGATGATGATGATAATAACAACAACAACAACAACAATAATAATAATAATAATAATAATAATAGTGATAACAATAATAATAACAACAATAACAACAACAAAAAACAACAACAATAATAATAATAATGATAATAAAAAAATAATGATACTACTACTTCTACTACTACTACTACTAGTACTACTACTACTACTACTAATGATAATAATAATGATAACAATAATAAACATCTTTTTAAACATGCTCACAAATGTGCTGAAAACCAGATTCAAAGTATATCCAACGCAAACTCCTTGCTCCACCATGTCCGCCTATGTTAGAAAGCTACTCATGGCTGTACATAATTGGAATGCTTTGCAAAATGTTAAAGTGACTGAAAGAAAATCAATATGTTACCTTTTGCACCCAAACAGTAATGTTGGAGCTCCAGGAGCGTCACAACGTGTCGGGGATGAGCGCAACAAGAAGCCACCATTATTGTCATTATTATTTATCTTTATTTTTCAGTAGCAATGTGTTATTCTTAGGGTAAGCCAAATGTCGTTATCGCCACCATCATTTTGGGTACTTTTGGGTGTTGGCATGTTTTTTGTTCGTCTTCAATGAATGAGGAAAAGCTATTATATAGTATACGTCTTTTTGTCTATCTATCCACAATTCATCTTCATCCATTTACCTATCTATAATTATACAGGCCTATATATCAATATTTCATTCTCACCTTTAGTATTCTAGTACATCAAAATCTTTGGCATGGTGTCACCGTAGATACCTGATAGTACAGCAGTGGCGTATCTACGGGGGGCAGAGGGGGCACGTGCCCCGGGCGGCACTTAAGGGGGCGCAAAAACGCAAAAGAGAGAAAGGAAAGGGGGAGAAATACAAAAAAAATTATGGCCTTTTAGGGTTATTTGCGCCCCAGTCAAGGACAAAATGCATAAGAAATGGTGTTTCATAGGGTTTGAAATGCTAAAATTTTCTAATGCTCGGTCGCTTTGCTCCCTCCCATATGTTTAGCTATTGCCCCCCCCCCCAATTATAACGCATATCTGGTGTTTTTAAAGTGTTAACGATAATAATTAACTCTAGCTGATTTACCCCCCTAGCATAAGGCAGGAGCTTGTTACAATTTGCTCCCCCATAATATGTATATAAGTGCATAAAAAGCATTTTGAAAGTAGAACATTCGAAAGAATTATAACTTTGCGCTGCATAGTGAACTGCTTTGCTAAGTTCCTCGAATAGATACATAAGAAATTGCATTTCTGAGGGGAGAAAAAGAAAGAAACACAAAAAAATCTGCCGCTCGGTCGCATTGCTCCCTCGCTGATACAATAATTCATCACATTTGGGCTAACAACCGCGGGTTATGTGCATGAAAACTCATTTTCACGCAGTGCCATAATTTCTAAATTAAAAACGCTCATTAATCTGAGTTTGGGCATTGGGGGGGGGGGGGGGGGGCGCATATTTGATAGTTTGCCCCGGGCGCCGGAATGCCTAGATATGCCACTGTAGTACAGAGGGCTTGAAATTATATATAACTTTAATTCAAAATAATGAACTTATCCTCCAATGCCTAACTTTGTATTCAGTTTTTCTCCGTCTACTGTAATCTAGCGTAAGAATCATACTATGATGTTCCGTAACTTGTAAAGTTGTGATTAATATTGTTATGTGCGTGTCCAACACAAGCTTTGCTTTTCATGTTTTCGCCTCCTATTTTCTGAATTATTTACTTCATTGTATTCTATGTTCACCACATTGTTATACTGTATTCTTTGTTTACTATATTGTACCGATGAGAAAAATCGGAAACTAAAGTTTAATTTCAATTTCAATTTTAATTTCAATCTGATCTTAATAATCTATCCTGCATCCCTAACAGGTCTCATTGAGGCCAGTACGGCATCCGCATCCATGACTTTCTGAAAAGCACCCTAAACGAGGATTTAAGTCGAGAGGTTTATTTAGTACCCTATTCAGGGAAACGCGTGAAAAATTTCTGATTTTTAGATCAGGGATTTTTAAAGATATATAGTCACCTGATAGTACTTTACAACCTATTCGAGGATTGGTTCTTCTCGGCCCTTTTTTGGCCAAAAAGGAAGAGCTAAAGACAAATATTTACTTTGGACGTTACAGAATGATGTTTTCATTGGAAAAAATAGAAAAGAACTTTTTTGGATTCCTTTTACCATGTTTACCGTGTATTTAGATTCGCTGCTCATGACCAGCTCCCGAATGTACTGTCAAATTTCCTACCCTTTTCGAGGATATTAATTTTCTTATCACTATTAGTGAATTTGATACCCTTTTCCCCCCAGAATTTTCCTGTTTTTGATACCCTAAACGAGATCCCCGGGTTACCCGACGGTGGTGAGAAAACAACCCTTTTAACTCGTTTTCATGATGGACGCGGGTGCGTACAGGCCTCAATATAAGACATACCCCCAGGATCTATCTATCTACCTAAAAAGTCAACAACCGTTTAGAGAAACGGTCATTCTCATCTATCTATATCTTACTTATCCTGAAACCTTTCTTTCGATTTACTAGTCTGTCTAGCTCTCTCTAGCCTATGTTAGATTATGGGAAACCTGTTTACAATGGTAATGACTAATTTAACAAAAATTCATGTATCTACTGTAGAACGTACTCAGAATCGAGCTTGCAAAATCATTTTAGGATGTGAGTATGAAAGTTATGAAGCAGCATTGGAAACGTGCAATTTACGTTGATTAGAAGCAAGACATGAGCAGTTATGCATAGACTTTGCCAATTCTCTTGCCAAACACCCACAATTTGAAGAATGTTTACCTCTCATAGACAACAAAGTACTTATTCTCTAAGATCTCAATCAAAGTTTAAACAATACCACTGTAAAACAAAACGTTTCCAGTGTAGCTCCCTTCCATACTTTATAAATCTTCTTAATAAAATGTAACACTAACATAAATTGTATTATTCATAATTTCACAGTTCATGATTGCACCATGACTAATTGAGAATGACTTAATTTGATATTTTTATCTCGATTTTCTGCATTTCTGAATGTTTTTTGCCATCACCCCTCACCTGTAATGATAATGATAGAGACCCCCTTTGTCTCTCTCTTTCTCCCCTCCTCTCTCTCTCTCTCTCTCTTTCGTTCCCCTTCTCTGTCTCTCTCTTTTTCTCTCTCTTTCTCCGATCACTCACCCTCCCCCTCTCCTACACCTCCCCTTCTCTCTTACTTCAATATTTGAATTTGACCAATGAATTTTTATGAGATATCTATATATTATGTTTGATTTTTGATATTATTTCATATTTTGCAGGGGCCGCGGAGGGTTTTTGAAAGTGGGGCCGGGGGCTGCAGCCCCCCCCCACTGGCCGGCGGCCCATGTTTTGTGTTATTATGAATTTGAATTGTAGTATCTTTGTGAAATGGATCGCTTTTAGGCCGTTGGTTGCGATGATCTTTTAATAAACCATTTCTATTATCTATTATCTGTCTATCCCAGGGGCGGATCCAGGATTTTGTATAAGAGGGGGCACACAAATGCAGGTTTGTCAACTTTTGGAAAAGGGAGACCTGTATTTTTTTTGGTCTCGCCAGCTCTCGAAAAGTCGCCCTCAGGGGGGGGGGGGGGAGGGGGTTGGGGACTTATGGGGGTCCACTTCCCCTCCATAATTCTCTGACAAGCAAAAAGAAAAAAAAAAAGCTTTTCGTTCTAAAATGGGGGGGGGGGGGGCACAATGCATACTTTTCTTTTAAAAGGGGGGCGGGGGCACGGGCCGGATGTGCCTCCCCCCTAAATCCGCCATTGGTCTATCCTATCTGTCTGATAATTATTAATCTATCTGACTATATATCTCTTTATCTATCTAAATTTATCTATCTATCTGTTTACCTACATGAATATATTTACTAACATGTATCTATATATATATATATTCATCTATCTATACCGTTATCTAAAACTTCGAGATAGACAAAATCTGCTTGCCTTATAGACCTAGCTACCTAAGCACCAGTGCGTACCTTATGTGTCAGCATTTTGTTTATGACTGAAAATACTGGATAAAAGGATGGTACAATTCACTTAATCTGGAAAAAGATATCTTTAAATATTTTATTTTTTACATTATCAGACAAATAATTGATTTAAAAAAATTATTATATGTTATTTTTTTATTATAAAACTGTAAATAAAGGTAAAATATGAAATATATTTTTTAAAAAGAAAGTAAATAATGTTATCGCGCCACGTTTGTTTTTATTTTTTCGTTGGAGCTACTATATTTTCGGTATACTGTACGGCTATACGGTACACGTACACGTACACGTAGGTACTACATTATATTCTGTAGATGCAGGCGCTAGGCGCGTAGTGCAGTGATACGTTGGACGACAACTGTCGACGAGTGATCGTTATTTATTATTCTTCTTCTTCTCTTTAAAGTACAATCAAGGAGGTCATCAGGTACGTGTATTATTATCGTACTGTATGTAGACTATGCTATGCAGGTCTGGTGTGTGGTGTATGATATGACATAGACTCTAGATTCTATGTAGGGTCTACAGTTCCTTTTATTATTCTAGTTCTACATGGCGGTGCGTGGTAAGGCTGATTAAGTTACTAATACTAGTAGTAAAAATTAAACTAGGAGTCGGACTAGGAGTAGGAGGGGCCTAATAGTAATACTACTAATAATACTAGTATAGTAAGGACTAGTCTAGATCTAGATCTAGATCTAAGCCTCTACTAGGGCTAGGCTCTAGTCTGACTAATAAAGGCCGGCTAAGGTCATTGCATAATTAATGTTTGGCAAGGGGTCCAACAATACGGCATTGAAGGACCATTACTTCATCCCTATCATATCAGTATCGGGCTATCGGCTTGACAATAGCAATCCTGACATTACTATACTTCGTGTGTAGACTCTAGGCAGTCATACACCTCAACACTTTCAAAACACCACTGCACAAAAGTCACCAACATTCACCATGTTCACTCAAAATCTGCATTTAATTTACAAAAACCGACACCAACATATCCATAATTGCCGTAAAATACAATAAGTTCAACTCACCTATGTTGGGAAAGATAATTAAAAAAATGAAATCCGTAATTTACTCTCACTTCTGGCGAAACGGGGTATCGCAAATCATTGTGTACATTTCCTGATCGCCGCGAGCGCTGACATCTCCCCCCAAAAAATTTGGTCGTTAAAAATTTGATCCCTATCGTGCACACGTGTCTCGATTTTCCGTGTGCGCAATCGTAGAGATCGATGTGCACGCGCAATACCGAGTTTCTTTGTGGACAAAATTTTATTGGCTGAGTTTAGTCTAAAACATCGGCGCCATGAAAACAACATGCGATCGCGAAAAAAATTGGCGGGGATTTCTTAGGTTTTGGACATGATTTTGACTTTGGATTTTGCTGGAAATATCAGAATTTCTTCCTAACGGCCATTTAAGGTAGGAGTGAGATTTTAAAGCGCTGAATTTGAAAGAAAGTATTTAAAATATTTATCTTACTTTTACCCCCATACCTAAAGTACATGCGATAGAAAATGACTAGTATTTTTGCATTCGTCCCGTGTAGTGGTCAGTATGACCACTATAGTATTACATGGTGTGGTTGTGAATGGAGAACATTCAAGTTCAACAATGGTTACGTCAGGAGTGCCGCAAGGAACTGCTCGGTCCCCTCCTTTTGTTATGTCATATAAATGACCTACCGGATGTTGTCAAGTCAACCGTCCATATATTTGCTGACGACTGCCTTTTGTATAGGATGATCAAGTCACAACGGGATCACCTCAAACTCGAGGAGGACTTATCACAATTACAACTGTGGGCGAGTACATGGGGAATGAGATTTAATGCCACAAAATGCCAAGTCTTGAGCACTGATACTAAATCTATTCATTTCTACAGTATTAATGGCCATATCTTAAAACATATCTCCCAAGAGAAGTATCTCGGAGTCATGCTGTCAGAAGACCTCAAATGGAGCCCTCAAATGGAGCCCTCACATCAACGTAATGTCAACAAAGAAAGCGAATGCAGTTCTAGGACTTCTTCGCCGAAATCTCCAGTTCTGTCCGGAGCAGTGTAAACGTACAGCTTATACAGCCCTTGTGTGGTCAATTCTGGAGTACGGAGCCTGCGTGTAGGACCCTTATCTGCAGAAAGACATTCAGAGCCTCGAACGAGTGCAACGCAGAGCAGTGAGGTTCATCACAGGAGACTATAAGTCGCATGATCCAGGTAGCATTACAACCACGAAGGAAAAGCTGAATTTACCAACCCTGTCTTCAAGGCGACAAGTCCTGAAGTTAACAACCTTCTTCAAAGTGGTCGAGGGGTTAGTCCCAGCCCCTCCTATTGAAATTTTTTTTGTTAAAGCAAGACCAAAACGATTTGTTAAAACCAAACAATTCAAAGACTTTTATCCCCAAAATATCCTAGAAAGACAAGTAGTGAACCACAACAAAGGTTTCACTATTCACCATACCAACACTGAGCAACTAAAACAATCATTTTTTGTGAGTACTCCCTTGGCTTGGAATCACCTCCCTCCTGAAGTCATCAACAGTCCATCAGCAGAGGTGTTCAAGTCTAAGATGGAAAAGAGCCACCTACGATTCGACTAAATAATAATTTTTTTGCGCCCTCTCTCACCCGCTGCAATTATACCAATTGGTCCAGTAGTGCAAACATCCTGATCCTGATCCTGGGTCCTGGCCATACGGGCTTGATGTTTTATGAACATGATGAAATATGACTTTGAACATCAAGCCACACGGGAGGCAATCTCCCCTGCGGAGGGACAAGTAAAAAAAATCAGTGGGCAAGATTCATCCATTTTCATGTACGGTGAACCTTGCAAACCACCTTCGGAGTTTGCTAAAATCTTCGGATCATGAGAAATGTGAAAAAAATACAATTTATGGCGACATTGTCATCGATGTGGATTTAGTCATTTACTTACCGTTCACTTGTACTGTAGCTTTTGCTGTGCGATGAGCATTACAAAGACAGTGAGATCGGCACAGAATGTGTGCTGTAGATGAACGGACAAGGTAGTACAACACTGAGCAGTTCCGATGCGGCATGCAAAATTTAATTGTGCTAATACTCCGCACGCGTATACTGCCGTCTAAGGCCTAGATGCGTGCGATGGTGCAAGATATTAGCACAATTGAATAGGGTCTATAGCATGCCGTGTTGGAACCGCAGGGCTGCCAACTCTCTGGCCCCGGGACGCTGCCACAAAAGTGGCAGCGTTCTGAGTGAAACCACTACTATTCCGTGGGGCTCACAATTTTCATGGTCAAATGACCATGCATACACTGTAGTTGCATCGTAGGTACATAATTTTTAAATTAAAGTATCATATATACGATGCCACTTTCCTAAATAGACCTTCCGCAAATCAGCTCTTCCTCACAAACGTGTGAAGTCGATCAAATGTCACTTTTTTTCACTCAGTTATAATCCTCGCTTCTCGTCTCTTGCGTTGAGCGTGAGACTCATGCAGTTCACCCAATTCTGACTGTCTCACTCTGATGAACAAATTCTCACACTGAACCCCCAAAATAGAAAGTAACAACGAAAAAAATGTCTCCAACTTGAATCTCTGATATTCTGAATATTCGATCTGCCCAAGCCCAAAGTTTGGAGATTTTCCTGCGGGCACAAAGCTTAATCAATGAATATCATTTTCGGTTCCTGCGCAAAGACGCGCTATTGGATTACGATTGGTTTATACTGCGTGTACGTGTGAAACTAGTACGATGAGTGTAACTATGGCCAGACCCACTCACACTTCTGCGAGGTTATTGGAGATAACCTCGCACTCTGTACCTTCATACCATGAGCAATTGCCTCCCATAGGCAAGTGTGTGATATCTTGCCCATCTGTGTGCAGGAGGGGAGCAAGATCACCGACCAAACACAGCCTGAAAATTTCACTTGATCAAGATGATAAAGATCCTATCGAAGGATCTGGCATGAAATTAGATATTCTATCATTCTAAAATGTAAAATGTAGAAGGAAGTATTTTCTCAAAATTTTGGCGATTATATTGGTGTTTTTACCTCTTCGGCTTAGAGGTTGTGACAGGCCGAAATTGACACAGGCCGAAATTGACACAGGCCCATATAGTGATGGTCCCGTGAGTGGGCCAGACCTAACATTGCTGTGGCGTGGCGGCGCGCCTGGCACACCAGCCCGGCCGCGCTTCATGGCTTAGCAAAGTTTGCCGTCGATCGTACATCAAACATAACAGCCAGCACATTCCTCTGTGGCTGGACAGCAGGATCTTTCATTGTAACTTAAACTCTTGAAATTCGTATTCAAGATCATGCAGTTACAAATCTGGAACTTTTTAATTTTTCATGGTCAGTGAACTACATGTAGCATTAATAACAATGTAACCTATTCATTACTTACTTATTCAATTCAATTTAGTACATTAATGCTGCTTCTATGTACATGTATGTGTTGAAATCATGACTAAAGTATGCACCAGATTGCACCATTTAAATTGTTAATTCCCAAAGCTCCCTACCGTGGAAGGGGGGACACCCCTCTTCCACACCTTGCCCCCCTTGGTCGCTTCGCTCCCTCAGGCTTGGTCACTCCACTCCCTTGCAATGTCTCACTCTAAACTCTCACTCAAGGTTGGCAGCCCTGGAACCGAGGTGTGAAATTCACATCAGTCAGCTTCAAAATCAAGTTCTGCATTCATTTATTAAGTGTGCATAAATTGTACATGCAGCTTTAGGACCCTTTCATTTTGTCAAACAAAATTTGACAGGGGCATCAACATCGACTTGAGAATGAATGTCATTGCCCCGCTGAAATTCGTCCATGGTAATTTTCTCAGCGATTTGACATCAGAATATGTAGAACGTAGCCACACGGGCTTGATGTTTTATCAAATTTGACATTGAACATCAAGCTGTACAGGGGAAGCAGTCTCCTGTACGGAGAGACAAGTAAACAAAAAAATCAGTGGGCAAGATTCATCCATTTCCACATACGGTGAATCTTGCAAACCACCTGCGAAGTTTGCTAAACTCTTCCTCTTACTGCCCATCTGACCACTTCAACAATGGGATCATGAGAATTACGAAGAAATTACAATTTAATTCGACATTGATGTGGGTTTACTTACCATTAACGTGCAGCTTTCGCTGTGCGATTAGCATTACAAAGATGCCGAGATCGGCACGAAATGTGCGCTGTAGATGAACAGAGTACAAGGCAGTGCAATGCTGAGCTATTCCGACGCGGCATGCTAAATTTAATTGTGCTAATATCCCACACTTTTGCAAGCATAGACAGGAGAATATTGTATGGGAGCAGAGACATCCTTTTTTTTGGGTGTACATAGCCTGGAAGTGGGAGGCTCCATGTAAGAGTAAAAGCAAAGCTAATACTAGTTGCTACATGTACACCTCAGGCCTGGTTTTCTTACTACTTATAGAGTAAATGTATGATGGGCAGCCCTACATATATGTCCGGATGAAGTAGTCTAGGGAGATCATACGTGACGAAGGGATAAATGGGCATTTAAATACTTTATTTCATCTCTGAAACCAAACAATGTTAGCATCTGAAAAGACCCCGAGTCAAATCCTATGGTAAAATTTAGTCCTAATGTTCATTTATTTATTTTTTTCATTTTAATTTTTTTAGTGCAGTAGTGACAGTTAATTGGAACCCTGCCTTTTCTCTTTGTATGTTCCTTTCCTGCAATGATTCCTTTTAGCATGAAATTATTTCAGTCATTAAAACACTTTTAACATTCTGTTTACAGATTTTCACGTATAAGAAAGAAAGCTAATATCTCTTCAAGACCTCAAGCATGGCGTGGGTTTTAAAAGGAGCAGAAAACTTCCTCAACAACTTGGACCAGTCGGCATCACAGGCAATTGCAGGAAAAGATGAAATAAAAAGGTCTGGGCAGAGTCAGTTAATGCATCAAAGTCTTCCAGCAGATTCCAGACACTTCACCTCGGCTGGTTCTTCCTCATCAGTTGGGGCTAGTCCAGTCACCTCGATGAACCTGTCAGCAACAGACCTAGCTGGCAGTGCAAATATGAAAAGAACTTCCAGTGAGAGTGCAATATCATCATCACCCACACCTGCACAGCAGACACAGAGAGCAAGGACTCCAACCTCAACAATGAGTAAAACAAAGAAAGAAGATGATGATGAAAAGCTCTTTGAGTTCCTGAATAGCCCTTCCACCTCTTCTCAAGAAAGAAGAAAAAAATCTAATGGGAATGCAAGTGGACGTCATTCTAGACAATCCAGTACATCCTCTAATATCTCTATAAAGAGTGCTCGGACTGAGAGTAGCATTGCTACCAATGCTGGATTTGTGGTCATTCCTCATCAACAACAAGGTAACTTTTGTCACAGAAATGTTGTGTAATTCAAAAATTCTAATTTGAATTCATGTGCTTTCTTCATGCCTTGTGTTATATGTAGGTCATTGCCAGTTACCATGACACATAAAAACTGTAGCAAGATTATTATAAAAATGACAATAGTTCATCTGCTATGGACTCAGTTAATATCATGGATTTGATATCTTAAAATATTGCAAATTCATTTTATGTGCAGGTACAATTTTTGCCTACATGTAGTACAAAGAATGTAAAAGTTGTTTTGTAGAGCTACATGTAAATCCTAGTACATTCAGCTCACC
Organism: Heliocidaris tuberculata; assembly: GCA_025618425.1. NCBI lineage: Eukaryota > Metazoa > Echinodermata > Echinoidea > Camarodonta > Echinometridae > Heliocidaris > Heliocidaris tuberculata. The sequence continues at coordinate 50,540,734 of CM046834.1, read as the reverse complement.
CTGTATCATCCATATATATTTCGCCAATTTGATAACGTCTAGTAGCATTTCTGGACTACCCCCTGGACGATTACCCTCCTCGGACGATTACTTCCCCCCTGGACAATTACCCTCCCCCCCCCGGACTTTCCGGGGGTAGTTGTCCTAGTGGGTAATTATCCTGCGGGTAGATGTCCTGGGGGGGGGGGTAATTAAAGGGATTGACAATAGCTGTATGACATTCCCCAATGGTGGCGCTATATTACTTTGGTTGTGATGCCTACTTCTGGTATGGGTATGTGTTATGAGTTTTCCTCTTGATCAGCTAATATGCCTTAGTCAAGAACGGGTCTAAAATGCTTCTGAAAAGTGACTTAAACATTGATTTCAGTCATACAAAAGTGTTTTTATGGGTCAATGCAAATGTGACAAGCTCCTCTCTTCATTTACAGTTGCATTTTACTCCTCTCTCTGTTAAAAAATTATCAAGTTGTGGAACAGGCATCTTCTAAAAAAAATCTTCTTTCTCAGAATCGTTCATTATGACCAAAATGATAACAACATATCGGCAAAACTTAATGAATACTTTGTGTGCCTGAAGTAAGTTAACAATCTTGGATACCTGTAGATGAAATGTATTGTAAGCGAAAAGACTGGAAGTGGACAACACAATCGGAAGCTGGACCCTCTGCTCCTTCAGTGTGCGTTAACCGATCAAAAACAAGCATTTGTTGACGCCCTCTAGCTGCTAGATAGTTTTATTTATTGTCAATCCCTCAAATTGTCCTGGGGGGTAATTGTCCTGTGGGGGTAATTTTCCTGGGGATGATTACCCTGGGGGTAATCATCGGGGGGGGGGGGGGGTTAATTGTCAAAGGGTAGCTCTCCAGAGCATCGTTGTTCTAGAATCTTCTAGTTGATCATTCATTAGAGTTTAATATTATAACAATTTTTTAAAGATGAAATTGTTTTTAGATTTTGTAGGTGCAAATTCCCAGTATATTGAGCTAATTTTTTCCAAAAATTGTTGAAAAAAGTACCTATCTAAATGTATGTTTTTACAATTCTGCCATTACTTTTTTTTTATTCATTTGCTCATCCGTCTTTGTATTATCTGTAATCAGACATATTGATAACTATTGAGGGATTGATTCATTGTTGAAACAAGCAGCAGGAGAGCCAAACCTAGTATACTATTGAAGTAAAATTTGATACCAGTGAAAATTCAATTTTCAGGTTTATATGAATCTAGAGGGAATGGATGATGCATTGTAAGTCATCAAATTATGAAGGTAGCGATACCAAAGTAATATTGCTTTAGTTGTTTCTTTGTTCCATTTTACATTTGAATATATCTTTCATCTTATTGGCACAATGGTACATGTCTTCCAATATTGTTTGCTACATTCAGAAGAGCATGCAGAATCCAGTGAGCCTAATAGTAATGACATCTCACCTGGTGAAGAACCAGCAGAGACAATAGCAGGACCACTCCTTGAAGATCCTCAGTCACAACAACTCTCATCATTAGAACTAGAGAATAAGTTACTTCGTCAAGAGGTTTCCTCTCTCAATCATGAGATGACATCAGCCCTAGAACGCACCAAGAAGGCCACCAATGGTGAGTAATACATGGAACTCTTGTTAGGCAGCCTAACCCAAATAACACGGCTCAGTACTGGAACAAGAGAATAACCTACTTTGTCATGAGGTCTCTCTTTGAATTCACCCTAGAACGTATTGTTTGCTATTGCTTGGTCAATAAGATTTTAAGATTCAGATGATTTTTATATCTCTGCTAAGAGCTTTATTTCTTTCTAGTACACTAAATCAAGTACATGAGTGTTAAATCTCATTGACCAGTTAGATGTATTAACTGATTTTGCTTAACATTTTGTACATTGGTATGCTTAGTCACTTAACATGTATTTTTTAAAGCAATATATAAATGCAATTTTATAATAATAATTAGCTGCGAAGTTGTACTATACAGGGGCCTGTTTTTTTTATATAAACCAAAACTTTGTCCTAAGAGTGTGTTACCTGAAATCAGTATTTGAAATAAATTGCCATCATAGTACCAACTTTGACAAATTTATTTGATTATTTACATTTGTAGAATTAAATCAACTTAAGGATGAGTTAAAACGGCGACAGACTCAAATATCCAACTCTGATGCTGTGGTACGTCAGTTGCGTCTTCATGAGGATGATTTGAATGAAGAGATCAATGCTAAGAACTCACAGTTAGCTGTCCTTAGAGTGAGACTACAGGAAGCTGATCAAACCATCAAAACAAAGCAACAAGTTGTAGATACATTACAAGATGAGAAAGAAAGGTAGATACTTTTATGTTTCTTTGTACACATGTATAAATCTTAGATCCAGCCCCCCGATGCATGCTGCGATATGTTTGAGGACGATTTTTTATAGACTGGAGTCTTACCCGTCTTTTGATGAAAAATTTATAAAATTGTGACCACCGGCGTTAAAAATTGCCACAGCCAAAATGGACATTTCTTATATATTGTAGACAATGCAGAATTGTCAGTACATGAATATGTGAATAATTAATTGTTGATAATGAAACTTCATGGGCTTATTCACTATAAGATGCCATATATATGCCAAGTTTCAGAATTTTTCGTCACTCCATAGCTTAAATCCTGGGGGGTGGTGGGGGAATGGAATCCGCCCCCCTCCGGCTGCGAGAGCATCAAAATAACGCAGCCTTTGTACATGTAGGGTTAATGATGAGAGACTTTCAGAGGTTTTTCAATGCAATAAATGAGAATTCTCTTGTATTATGTTATTGTTCAGACCAGCTTAATTATCAGAAAATTGTAGAATATTGTGGAATATGAATACTTGCTGACTTTGAAAAAGTGTTTATTTGGAACTATATGGTATCTAGTATCTAGGATTGAACAGTGTGATTAAATAAACAATTTTACAATATTGATATTCCATTGCTGAAGTTCACTATTCTGAGGCAAAAAAGCACATAAATGGGAAAAAAGAAGATATTTTGACATTATCTACATGTAAATACCAATTCATCACTTCAGTTTTTAAGAAAAATATTAACTGACTGAGACAGAAACATGTGAAAAATTATCACATTGATAAAAGTCATTCAAGAATTGAAGCTTAAATGGTTTTCCTTGTTGGGTAGTGGGGGGGGGGGGGGGGGGGGGGGGAGGCAGGTGGGCATGTCTGGGTATATGTGAGAAAATTGACGTAATTTCATGTCTTTCTTCTTACCGAGTATGGCTTCTGTTGATATCTATGTTTTTGTGATACAGGATACTACGAGATCATAGTGATTCTAGTGGCATGCAAAGTCATGCATTGGATTCTATCAATGATAAACTCATGGAATCAGAACATGCATTGAAAAGAGAACAGGAATCTTACAGGTTAGCTCAAGTAAGTACCATCTATATGATGTTGTTATTGTTTTATTTACACTAAAATACTGTGTTTAAGGCGCACCTTTTTTCTGGTGAAAAAACGCAAAAGTCTGGGTGCGCCTTATACACAGAAACAACAGGGACAAAGTGGAGCCGTAAGAGATTTATGTCCACTTACAATACCTGTTCAATACATACATAAAGCTAATACATGTCTAAATCGGTTGAAGTTTTGCACAAAACTGATCTTCCATTAAAATGACTTTTAATTGGTAAAATCCCTTTATGACTTTCATATCGCATCAAGACTTTATTTTTTATGCAGTTAAGCTTCTTTATCTTTTCTTTCTGAATTTTTTCTTAAATTATAAAAAATTACCTATTTTATTTGAAAATATATATTCAGATGGAGTCTGTAAAATAATTAATTTTGTGTAATTGATTACAAATAATGATCGTTCATGAGGTTTTTTTTAAATTAAAAATCAGAATTTTGAAATAAAATCATGGCAAATTATAAAACTACCGAAAAATACTATTTCAATTTTTTTTTCTCCCGTTTATCCTCTTTTTTTCGCTCTTAATCTCTTCCCTTATTCATTTCAAAGAAAAATGATTTTTATTGCAAATTAACTCTTTATTTGCCGTGGATCGAAACCCAGGACTGCCATATTGTTTGGAGTTTATTATACATGAACAATGTACATGTACCAAAAATCGACTGTGGCAGGCCTCAGTTTGTTCCATTGGTCAACTAAAGCCAGTCAAGAGTTAAATAAATAGGCAAATTATCATATTTTCCAAATCAACACTGCTAACAATTTCATTTTAAGCTAGAAATGTTAATTTTGGCAGTATTCCCACATTTTTTTTCTGAAAAAATTCTTAAGTTGGGGGTGCGCCTTTTATACGAGTGCACCTTATACACAGTATTTTACAGTATCATACATGTGAATTAATGGATATGCTCATTTTGGTTAGCAGCTACATGTATGTTTACAGCCTATACAGTTATTTCTTGCTTGCTAAAAAGTATTCATCGACCTCTTCTGTGGCATGAGTCGCAACTCCTGCCTAAGAACTTAGTTGTTACAATGTTTGGACTAACTTAATAGTTTCTAATTTCTGAAAATAAAGCATTTACATGGACTTGTATCATTAAGCTAATTCTTTAGTAATATATTCAACAATGAAACAAAGTATCAAGATGTTAGTATTCAACTCTTCATAGTATATTTTTGTCCTGCTCAAAATCCCAGGCATATATATGTTCCTTGCAGCATATTAAAGAATAGATAAATTCCTTATGATTTCAGAAATAGGCATTAAAGGGAAATCCAACCTTTATAGCAAGTTGCTTTGAAAGAAAGAGGAAAAATCAGAGAAGCAGATTGGTGAAAGTTTGAACAAAATCGGACAAGCAATAAGAAAGTTATGAATTTTTGAAAGTTGTAATAACTATGCATATGCAAATTTCAAATTAGCCGAATAGGTAATGTCACTGTGATGTAGCTGTGGACAACTCTCCCATTCGCTCTAACACACAAAATGACTAAAATGTCACTTTTTTTCAAAATGCATTACTCAGTAGGATCTTTTCGTTCATGAGGACCTATAACAATATGCTATCTCCAATATATTTTGAGTACTGCCCCGAGCGTAAAAGCGCCTCGAAGAAAACCACAAATTAATGATATTTTTGTGTACGACAAATGGGAGAGTTGTCCACAAAAATGTCACAATTGACTCACCAAATTGCCAATTTGAGATTCGCATAGATGTAGTGATCTCATTTTTCAAACATCCATAACTTTCTTAGTACTTGTCCGATTTCTTTCAAACTTTCACCATCCTGTTTTTCTTATTTTTCTGCTTTCACACAAATCATCTTATTACCAAGGTTGGATTGCCCTTTAACCCTGGTACTAGTTGGTATTGTCTCAAAATGTTATGTGTATACATACACTCAGGACTCCATTACAGACCAACTATTGCTAAATGGACTAACTAGTCAAGAAATACAAGAAAATAAAATATCTCAACACACATACAACATGTTCAAGCATCATAAAAAAATGGATATTTAGATGAAGGAGGTATTTTAATTTGTTAAATCTTTTACTTACTTCCTGATTCATTGTTACATGACAAAGCATTAAGACTATAAAGCTTAATCAGGAAGTGAAAAAAATGAGGCTGAATACATTCATTGAAAATGTTAAAGGCCATGGAATATTGCTCTGTTCTTTCTTTGGGAATTATTGATCTTGATTTCTGAATAGTCTTATTCAGTGCAGTATTTTGTTTTGAATGATATGAAGACTGTCATTTATACAGGAGTGGTATATTTCAACTTCAGAATGATTACTTTTTGGTCTTGGTATCACTATTTAGACAGAATTTATGGAAAGACAAGGCAAGATTGAAATGGAGCAACGAACTTTAGCTGAGTCCTTATCAGCAACTCAGAAGAAACTTGCTGAAGAAAAAGGTAATTTCTTATATGAAATTAGTTCCTACTTACAAATTTCTCTGTGTTTCCTGTATTTGGGTCCCAGAGGAGCAATTTTTTTTTATATGTTGCAAAATGTGAACAATTGCTCACGACACATTTACAAATTTGTTCAGTGTGCTGAAGCAACGGACTGTCACTGAGAGCTGTGGTGGGCCAGTTGAGTGGTCCACTCACTGCCTCTCAAGATATATGATCAATTGATGTAATACAAAATGTACAAGCTATTACTATCACCAAATAAACAAAACTGTAAACAAAAACAAAATCATCAAGAGGATATCTATGTATTCTACACATAAAGGCTTGAAGTCCAGCATCTGAAATGTTCCCAACGGGCAGGGAGGGGGTTCTATGGGCAGTTTTCAATGTGATTATATACCAAGACAAGTATGATTATATCTTAATGTGTGCTTTAACGGGATGTGTGACTGTGAGCATATATATTAGTTGAGAGGTGGTCGTAGGAGGTGGAATCAATGCACAGAAATTATAAACAATAAATGTTACCTGTATCAAATCTGTTAATGTTTCTAAATCTGCTTCTCTAATAAGTTTTCAATATTATAAAAATTCTTCTCATCATGTGGCTTATGTTTGGAATGTTTCCACATTCTTCCACTTTCCAGTCCATTCCAAAGAGCTGTCAGAACAACTAAGAATATTAAAGAACAGTGCTGAAGAAGCCAAACAGGAGCTAGCAGACTACAAACAAAAGGCTACAAGAATTCTTCAGGTCAGTTGGATGGCATACTGCTTGGTGAATAACACTGAAGAAAGACATACTAAAGCTTTTTACCTTTCACTCATCAGAGGAAAAGGAAAGACTTGAACTAGAAAGCCCAAACCAAAAAGTATAACAAGAGCTATTAGAAACAAAGCATGCAAAAACCAAAAAAAATCTGATTGGCTTCTAGGTTGTCATTAGGGGTTTGGTGTTAGTAGTGTATGTCACTTAATGTGAATGTTTATGTATTGTGCTTTAGCTGGAACATCATCATTATTCTAACATATTCCTTCTGTCTCCATACATAGAAATATGGAATTCTACTATACCAATAACACCTACAACAAGCACTATTATCTCTTTTTGAAATTGTCTGAACTAAAATAATGGGATTTAACACTTAGGATTTGTGTTGTACTTTGTTACCTGCATAATTTTCTCTATAGTAGTATTTTGGTATAAGTAATTTGATTTATTACACCGAATCTCTTGATATTCAGTCCAAGGACAAGTTGATTACTAGTCTGAAAGAAGGAGCAGAGGGCATGGAAGGATCAACTGCAGTGTCATATGAACTAGAGGAAATCAAGAATGAGAGAGATATGTTAAGAGAAGAACTACAACAAACTAACATCAAGATAGAACAACTAAAAATGGATCTTCAGGTAAAATAAAACCATATTTCTTGCAAGTTTACTGAAGAGCATGTCTTAATATCAGTTTGATGTCTTTGTACCTAATATGAAGATTGAAAATGGCTTACATTGATCATTAAGATAATTAGACTGAAATCTATGTAATGAGAAGTAATCATGAAATGTAATGAATTTTGTCAAATTGATTGCATAGAGCAAGACCCATGTATGAGCATTTATGCTTTGGCTTTCCATCTTTGCTGACATAATTGCTATTTGTTTGTTCAGGAGGTAGAATCCCTGCAGCAGATGGAGTCTGAAAGCATGCAGGAGCAGCTGAGAGATCTAGAAGATCAAGTGAGTCAAGGTCGTCAGAGTCTTAGAGAGACGGAGGCTGACTTGGCAAGAAAGTCTGAGGAGCTAAGATACTCAGAAGAAGAGATGCATAGACAAAGACTTGATCTTCAGGCTAAGATAAAGGACAGAGAGGATGAAATCCAAAGATTACGAAACCAGGTAAACATTACATTCTGTGGATTATATTTAATCTTTGTATTGGTATTTATGACCCTTAATAGATTCACTGATCAGATAAGTAGGTCAGTGACACATGCATGTTCATTAGAATGCTCAGATAGATAGAAATATTACATTTTGGTTTTGCTAAAATACCCTTGAAGGAGAAACTTAGATGGATTGTTATTAGGAGATGCAACTTAGTCTTTTGAGCAGTGGTCTTGGAGAACTTCGGTTAGGATCTGATTGATTGTGCCTGTGCCCTTGAGAAAGTTCCTTTTCTTTCATTATGTTCGATGGACAAAGACTCAAAGGTCATGGTTGCTAAGGTTACTTTTTTTACATAGTACCATATCAAACCATTGTAAAATCCAATCATAAAATATAAATGTCATTGTAGATAGGTGTCTTTAAATAGGTATTGCCCCATTTATGAATTCATTTTGAAATTAAGTAATATGGTTTCCTATAAAATCCTAATATACAGTTCTAAATCATAATGTTTTGATTTTCTTTGTCAGTTGAAAACCAAGAGCTTGAGTAGTTCCTCTGAGAGTGAACTTGAGGGCCGTCTTCATGCTCTGACTGAAAGCCTTATTCAGAAGCAGACAATGTTAGAGACTCTTAGCAGTGAGAAGAACTCACTTGGACTACAGCTTGAAAGGTTACAGGTATGTATCAATCTAGGAACAATAGATGAACCAATTTACTCTGGGATATTTGTCAGATAATTGTATGTCCCTGTAGTGGGAGCACTAGCAGGAGGGGATCCAGGATTTTGTAAAAGGGGGCACACAGATCTCTTAAAATTTTCTGACAAGCAAAAAAAAAAAAATGTTATTAGATTTTTTTGGTCCAGTTTTCCTTCAGAATTTTCTGACAAGCAAAAAAAGAATGGTTATCAGAGAGGGCACAATGTGCACTTTTCCTTCAAAATGAGGTTGGGGGGAACGGGCCGGAAGTACCCTCCTAAATCCGCCACTGAGGAAATTTCATGACACTTCACTAAATAGTTGAGATATTGCCTGAACTTGTACAAACATTTCAGGTTTATCTAGTCCTAGTTTGCTTTATCAGTCATAAATATATTTAGGGAATCAGATATTTGTCTAAATGATAGATGAAAGCAGTCCTTGGACAGTTACTTTGGAGCAGAAATAGAAAATTCATTCAAGCCTTTGTATTGTTTGTACCAACAAGAGTTATTCAAATTTGAAGACCTAGGTAATATTCAAAAGTCAGACCTCCCAACTATCCCACTGTTGGCGGAAAATTTCCAATTTTTTAATCATTTTTCTGCCATTCTGATTTTTACCCCAAAATTCCCGCTAAATCAATATTTCGATTATCATGCATGTGTATGTGTACATTGCTCAATATTATTGTGTATTGCGCAATAGTAAACCATGTTAAAATCTTCCAGCACTGGTTTGTGCATTATCGGAACACTCGCATGTATTTGCCATTATACATGTACTGTATGCTCGTGCGCGAGATAACTGCATGCCAGCAGTGCTGTGCTAGCAATCTTTTGTGTTTATGTTGAGATACTGCTTCTTCCTGCATGAGATTCACAGCACTGCACTGTAAACCATGTGTTCACAATCATGATTGCAATTTACAGGCCTAGCAGAGTAAGTGAATTTAATGCTCATTGTTAGTATTATTGTAGTAGTGCAAGTGATGAGGGTGTAGGTGGTTTAGCAAAATAGGCCAATATTTTAAAGCAGACTTCAATTCATTGACAAGCAGATCAAAAGCTATGTTTAAAGGTGGGTACAATTTACCTTAGTCAATAGTATTACACGTATGCAAATGTAACCCGAGAGCATGAATTTGCATGTTTGGGGTCAATATTTTGACTAAAATGATGCCACATGCCTTCTGATTTTTCATCAAAAGTTATGAATTTTGAGGGAAAATATACTGAATTTTTAACATCAAATGTTGGGAGGACTGTCTGAAGTATATTTGGGGCATTTATTTTGTTTCTCCTTTCAGAGGCAGTATCAGGAAGTACAAGCTACAGCAAGAGTCACACCAACACATACTGTGAACATAGGATCTTATGAAGAAGAGGAAGGTATGTTGAATTGAACGATTCAATGTTCCTTTAATCTTGAGTGTTTTTATAACACATTCTTCAGCATCGATTGCTCCATGGTTTACTACTGCATATATAAACAAGCCTTTATGTCTGTTAAAAGAACAAAAATTACCTCTGGCAAATTCCTACCATAGAAGAATAGTTGTGTCACCATTTTCTTGATTATTTCACTGTTCCATTCCACTTTGAATTGATTTTGTTTGAATTTTGTAACTGATCATATGGAAGTCATATGTCAGATGTAGACTGTTGAATAATATGATCAAGTCTGCAGATGGCCTTAGAAAGGGTTAGCCAGATCTACTGCAGTTGTACATGGTCTTTTGCAGGTTCCATGTATGAAGTCTGTCAACCATTGCTAGTTCTTCATCTTAGCTTGGCTGATCTACTCCTTTTGTATTTCAAATGTAAAAACCCCGGGGAAAGTGCTGTTTTATATATGGTGGTTGTTCAAAGTTGATATGTTTTTTTTTTTTTTAATGGCAGGTACTAGACAAAGGTTACCACTGTTCATGCAGGAGACTCCCTCTGATGGTGGAATGACAAGGAAAGTTAAGCGAGCAGCCAGCACTATTGATAAGTTCAGCATCAGACTGGGTGTCTTTCTCAGGAGGTATCCCATTGCAAGGCTATTTGTCATTTGTTATATGGTGAGTTATATTTCATTGAAATCCCCCTTGTCATAGGTTATGGTATGTTACATGTATAGCCAATTGAAATCCTGCTTGTTGTCTCTAGTGAGTTCCACCCCATTGTAGGTCTATTGGTATCGAGTCGCATGATTTAAGAATATTTATGATAAATCTCTGCAAAATACCTGGCTGTGTACAATAACATTAGATCAAGAAAGTTAGTTAAGTGTCCATGAAAAGGACTGTTATTGTGGTTAAAATTTAACATATTCACAATATGACAGTGAGTTTGTATGCTCCCCTTGGAGTGGATAGTGTGTATTATAAGGCTGTAATTTCATTAAAGGGTACTAATCACCAAAAATAATTTTGCTCTTTATGTTAGAGGTTTCATGTCTTTATACTAAATTCAAAATATGGGCTTAAAATATTAATTCTCTATAAAGATATTGCAATTTTAATTACAATCTCTATAAGCGTGAAAACGACTTGTGAGTAGACTACTCGACGGACGCGTAGGCACTCGCCAAGATAAAGGCTCGCACGGAACCAAACTCTGAGTTCAGTTCCGTGTGAGCATTTTCATGTTATCCTTTATTTCCTTCATACTCATTAACTGTTGACCTATAGAATACCAGACAAAGTTCTTTGAGGTTGATTTTATACTTTCTAGCTGTACACAAATTATTTTTTCAGGATAGTGGTACACTTTAAATCCAATGTCAGGGATGCTAATATGCAAAAATGCTTTGATCAGCTTTTAGATAAGCAGTGCAAAAAAACCCCCCCAAAAACCAGATACAAAAAAAACTACAAAAATAGTCCTCATTATTGGTACTGGAAGGAATGCTAATTTTGTTTGTTTTGTTGATATCTTTTTGTATTAGTTCTTGCTCCATCTGTGGGTGATGATCGTGTTGTTGACATACACACCAGAGATCCATGGGAAGGATTTCCATGATGTTCATCCCAAAGCTCCTTGACCAAACTTTGTTGGGTTATTGCTTCTCATCTGCTCCATGAGGCTGATATAAGTATGGAGTCGTATTCCTAATGGGATTGCATCCTACAAGGATAGTCCTTCTTCAAGTACACACACAAAATCAAATGCCATATCTTGAGAAAGACAGTCAACTGATACAGTACATGTACTCTACTAAAGCCCTGTTCCTAAATTAGGCAGCTAACCGCAAAAGCCTTGCATATGCTCTCTGTTTTTGTAAACAGATAAATAACTTATACTACGTACCGTATCTCATTTTTATTTGCCTCTGCATTTTTAAAGGACATTTTGCCTCTAAATGTGGAAACAGGGCTTCATGATGCTATTCTACTCAATTTTTTGTTGTTGCATTCTACTGCTCAGTAGGCCTGCAGTTAGGATTGTCATTAATTCTCAGTGCATAGTACATCTTTGCAGATGATCTGTAGTTTCTTTAATGTGCAAAAACGTATCCACATAATTCGTCAGGTTAACAAAAATTCTGTCCCAGTTTTGCGTTATATTATCAGATATGGTTTCTTCTTCTTTAGCATGTCAATCATGTGTTTTATACATGAACAGGAAGTGTCTTCTAAAATCTATAGTGTTTATTTACTTCAAGTTGTGCTATAATCATCTGTTTGATCAAACTGTTTAAGATAATGTTTCTGCAGCAAGCAAATTATTTCTGTTTAGTCATTGTGTCTTTGTTTAATGAGAGAGGTTTTTTGTTTGCTTTTGAGTACAATACTTTTATTAATATTGATTTCATTCTTGCCATAATTAGTAACTGTATCTCAAGAAATACATTTATTTGTTCCATTTTAGAATAAGAAATCTTGCATGAATGGCTTTGTGGTTAGCATGAGAAAAAAGTGGAATTATTTGAGGCCTTTGTTAAAATAGTCATACCTGTAAATATATATATATTTTCTAGAATTTGCATGTAGTATCAGTGATTTTTTTAACAGCCTTTATATTTTTTCTTCTTCATGTCATCCATTTGATAGATAGGGAAGTCCTGACAAAGTTCAAGATACAACCAAAACAATAAAAGTACATTTTGTTATAAGCAACTTATGATCAGAGGAATAACAAACAACTTAACATGACAATGTCTTCACTCTACAGTTCTTCATCATTACAAGAATTGTCTATATAAGGGAGGAAGTTTTGACTGTTTGCAGAGAGATTTTCTGTACTAGTATGGTACATCGTTTATCATGGAGATAGTACAGTGATTTCAAATCTAGTTGGTGTTGGTTATATTCTATAGGAGGTTTGAATATATTTAATTCCTGTATTTCATTTTATAGCAACCATAAATTATCTCATGCATTTGGTTAAGATCTTTGTGTACTTATTCTGATGAGAGCTGTAAATACTAATGCCAGGTGAATGTAGAATGCAAAGAAATATAGCAGCTCCTTTTTATTTTTTAACACACTGAATGATCATAATTTTCCTTGAAACTGATTTTTTTTCCCCCATGGTATTTAAAATGGATGTATTCACTGTTAAACCACATTAGAGATTGTGTATAATGCTTGTTCATTGATCCATGATTCTAAGATTCTTTTTCTGTCTTTTATCTCCAGTCAGAAGTATGGGTACATTTAATTCTCATCTGTGATCCCCAAATCCAAAGTTACTTAGCTCAATCCTTTTAAACCATTTATCATTTGAGCAGATGGGTGTTATATATGTACTACCAAATGGAAAAAAAAAAAGACTGATGATAGCTCATAAGCAAAACTGATATCAAGCTGAACTTTGCACTTTGTAAAGTTGAAGACTTAGTAGATATTATTTAGGGTCATTTTATGAGATTTACATTTCCTGACAAATGAATACCATGAAATCTGTGTTTATTAGTGATAAATTCAGAACACAGCAATACCTTAGGCATCACATCTGCCATTTAACAACTTATGCAGGCAATAGTATCATGAATATGTTTTGGAATGAAAGGGTGCAATATACAATTTTACACTCCACTTTGTGCATAATTCAGCTTGATACTTAAAAGTTGCAAATTTTGAGGTAATATCCATGAAAAGTGAAAATAAAGTTTGTTTTTAGAATTATTTTCTTTTTACACCCAGTACCTAATGAACAAAGACCAGGGCAAAGTATGTAATAATAATAATAATGATAATAATTAACCGTTCTTATATAGTGCATATCATGTTATGGTATAACGTCCCTATGCGCTTCCAAAGGGTTTGGATATTATCATTGTTCTCATTGTTCATGCAACCAGAACTTGCAGAAATTTAGGTGCTATTTTTGATGATAAGTTCACATTTGAAAATTTTGTCTCACAAAAGTGTCGCTCAGCTTCATTTGGATTATACAAAATAGGTAAAATTCGCAATTTTTTAGACAAACCAACCACTGAACGATTAATTCATGCTTTTGTTATGTGCCATTTTGATTTCTGTAATAGTTTACTTTCTGGTCTCCCTTCTTCTCAAATTCAAAGACTACAACTCCTTCAAAATTCTGCAGCCCGACTTGTTACACGCACGAAGAAACATGAATCAATAACTCCAGTCTTAAGAGATCTACACTGGTTGCCCATCAAGTCCCGTGTCCAATTTGAAATACTTATGTTAGCCTACCGGTGTTTACATCAGCTGGCTCCTGCTTGTCTCTCTGAAGTACTGGCTCCATATGAGCCCGATGGAGTGTTGCGTTCCAGTTCCGGGTCCCTGCTCTGTGTTCCACAAGTGGTGACAAGATCGTGCGGGGAAAGGTCTTTTACACGTTCTGCCGCTCTTTTGTGAAGCAGGTTGCCTGAATGTCTGAGGAGTGTAAATTCCTATGAAGGCTTCATTAGTTCTCTAAAGACATGCCTTTTCACCACTTTATAGTTAGTCAGGGTCATGGACCCAGTGCATCTTTCCTTTCTTTCCTCTCCTAAAGTGCATAGAGACATGCAATTTTGCTTATGTGTAATGCGCTATATAAAAATGTTTGATTATTATTATTATTATTATTATCCCAGGGTTTGGATATTATTATCCCAGCTTTAGAATGTGAAAGGAAGATCCTGTTATGATATACCTTGCATTGTGCACTTCTGGTAAAAGTTAGCATGAATAGTTTTACATTTGGGACTTCTTCCCAATACATGTACCCTATTCCCCCCCCCCCCCCCCAATAAAATAAAGCTAATGCTAGATGAAAACTCTGCACCAGTCTAGTTTTTTAGCAGAGCAACATTGGCTCAATAAATTGGAAAATTGTTTAAGGCTTGATGAGTTTGTCTGGTACTTGTGGAAGACTGTTATTTCTTTTAAAATGTGAAGAAAAATAATGTGAAAAAAAAAAAAAGATTAGAATTCTGATTACATTAAAATGACTGTAGAAGACATTAAGAATTTCTGCTTCTGTTGAAATTATGACAAATTATTTATTGCTGTATTATTGTAAACTGAAATTTAGTTACAGTGGAAACTCAGTATAAAGAGGTCTGATGTAACAATATTCCTGATATAACAAGTTAATATTCCTCGTCCCAGCTCTTTATATTCTATTGTTTTTTTAACCTGATGTAACAAGATTCCTGCTATAACAAGGTAATTTTGATGGTCCCAAGGACCTCGTTATACTGAGTCTCCACTATACATATTTTTATTGCATAAACATCTGCTTCTATACATAGTGCATATGTACAGTATATAAATAAAGAAATGAAAAGAAATATAAACTGAATGCATTCCTTCATGAATTTATTGATGTTTTAAAATGATTACAATATGTAATACATCACATCATGGTTTTCATGTTACAACACAAGACAAATTTCATTTAAATTAACTTCAGTGATAAATGTAAAAGTAGCACAGAGATGAGAATACACCCGACACTTATTGTGACTTATGAGGAACTTACAATGTATGATTTTTATTCTTTCAATTGCACAGTTGTACCGATACATTATTAGGATATATCTTTGAATGATTGTGAAGATCAAACTTTTCAATATAGATAAAAACTGAAATCTTGAATTTTTTTTTCCATCTAATAAAATATTGTAACACTTGATCAGTTCCCATGGCATGGATACTACATTAACAGCATAAAGAGAGATCTGTCCTTCAAAGTTCTTCATCATAATAGCTTCATATAATCAATTCAAATTTCTTTTCAAAGCCATCTACAAGTGTGTTTATGATTATGTCTTCTAATGATTATATACAGTTATATTTGTACATTTTCTTATAAAATTGACAGGTAACATAGATAATGTACCACAATACAGGCTTAACACTTACACATGATCCAAATGACACCTGGAATGAATCGATACACATTCTAATAAAATAATTCTACCAGAAGGCTAACTGGTATTCAAATATGCCAAGTTGGGATGTTCCAAATGCCAAATTCAAGAAATTATGGGGGGAGGGAGCATTTCATTCACATGACTTTATTGTCAATCATCTTATTTTTTTCTTCAATATCTGACAAGGTGTAATCATGAAGGTTCATGTTAAAACAAATCTAAATAGACCATACCAGATAGAAAAACAGTGGGCATCAAAAGTCTGGACTTTGAAAATACTTCACTATACTGTACCTTGTTATATATATGAAGCATATCTCCACCAGTAACTTTGCTATGCTAAGATTTGTTTGTACCATGACTTAGTACAAATGGCCCTGACACAATCCTGATTTAGACGTGCATCTGTTTTGGTTGTTTAACAACTAAAATCCCATTTGGTGTGCGTATTGTGATGTGCGTATCGTGGTGCACATGCTATGAAGGCACACTGACTATGAAGGCATATAAAGGTCAATTGTACACGTTACAAATGATCTTTATCTGCACATGCGCAAATTGTAACTACGAACTGGCTTATTCTCTTATCATTTCTATCAAGCTTTTGACAGCTTTGTTTTCATGCAAGTTCATGCAATGTTTAGTAGAAAAAAAAATTAAAGATCACATGCCAACAATGAAATTTAGATTACTTTGCAACATTCTAGGATGATAAAATGTATGTTGTTATATCATTTGTGACAGCCGAGTCACTGAAGAAATAAACACTTAGGCCCGTATTCTCGAAAGGCGCCTAACTTAAGCCCTCGCAAAAGAGTGTAGATTTAGGCCACCAAATTATGGAGAGTCAAATGTCACCCTCTTCTAATCCTACGAAATCACCATAGTTCTGGGACTAAATACAAATACAAAAACCGACATGACAGAATTGATTTCTGATACTCATTTCATGCCAGAAAATTATTTCGTTTCTTTATTTTATTACATAAATATTGTAATTTATATAGGACTTAGGGGTTGACAAATGGCCTTCCATAAATCAGTGGCCGAATTAATGTCACATTCCTTATCTTATCAAGTCTCAAGAAAATGTGGAATTCTGCTTATAGAACCTTTAAGACCTTTTTAACACTTTCATTTTTTTCTTTCCCAAATAACAGAACAAATACTTCCTCGTATTTGTTTATTTTCTGCTATCACAAGTTGTCTATTTCTAATATAAAATATACTGGATACATTTTCTAACAAATTCAACTGACAACTAATTCAACAGGATTCTTTAAAAGTAACCAACCATGTGTACAGAGATGTATAAAAGGTTTTATTCACATTGCTAATTCTAGAAAGCTTGCTAATCACAACTATTTAGAAAAAATAGATACCAAAGCGTATACCAAACCTACACCCAAAGTACAGGTAAAACTATAAATGCATGTGAAGTTGTAACCTGTACTGTACTCCACCCAAGAGAGTAATTCTTCATCATCAATTAACCTATGAATACAGGTATGGAAAAGTTGCTTTTATCTTATTACCCAAACTTATGTAAGATCACATGCTTTTGTCAACTCATCATCAAACCATCATCAAACCATATCGTCTGTTTGGAGCCAGAAGGGAGTTAACTCATAATACTTTAACACAAGAGTTGACGCCCTTCTGGCTCCAAGCAGATATTATACCAAAATAAAGAGTCAATCAAGGGCTACCTCGAGCAAGAACATATTTCTAGAAATATCCAACCCTTTACTGCCAGAATCTATGTAGAATTATCTGACTGCCACATTACCTCTGGCTTGGTATGATTAATTATAATTATATCCTGTATCATCTAATGTTGGAGCATTATTCAAGAGCAATATATCAAGAAAATATCCACTATAAAAAAATCAAACTTTATGAAAATTAATCACTCTTAGTAACAATACAGGCAAATCCTATTTTCTGCTGTTTTGCAATGGCTTGGCACTCGACATAGATACATTGGGATATTTTCATGATAATTCATAGTTATTGAAATCAGAAATCTTCATCATAGAACTACTGATTTAATTACCACAAAGTATATACCAGGGGTGGATCCGGGGGGGGGGGGGGGGGGGGGGGGGCCTTTTGAAACCCAACTGGCATACCTTAAGTACACAATAAAAAAAAATTGCCTCCTTGTGTACTTTTCTGGCTCCGGCCCCCTCTTATACAAAATCTTGGATCCGCCCCTGTATACCAATAAGATTATATTGTATCATCATGAGTAGTCTACTAAAATTACAGAAGAATATCAATGAGAATGAAATACAAAAGGAGACATCAATGTACATGTATTGTAAAATACCAGGATTATAAACTTCGTTCATGAAACCTTGGACAAAATATATATCACATTAATATGCACTGAATATATTCAACTAAACTATTTTTGACAATAAAAAACACTACAAGAATCAGATATGTTGGGCCGTATTCACCAAGAACACAATGTTGGCAAGACTTTTAAATACAAGGATCTTACCTTTGATATGAATAAATCAATAAGCAATACACTTACCATCCAGTTGTCCAATTTTTTAATCGATTTACTTGGATGAATAGAAGTGTTTAATCAAGTCGTTTCAATGACAATACAAGTGAGAATACTGAAGAGTGTATATACTTCAACATACATTGAAACTGCATTTCAATAAGCTCTTTGGAAATATTGGACATCATGTATATACTGTATACGCCATATATTTCGCGGCGGTTTTATTTTCACGAATTTTGCGAATCGCGAGTGGGTCGCGAATTTAACAACACGCCAAAATATTGCCAACATAAGAAGTCGGTTGAATTTGTTGTCTCCTGGTCAGAAATTCACCACTTCGCTTTGCAAAAGTACATCATCACTGCTGTTTGTAGATTTGAGAATTTTCCGACCGCGAATTCAACCACTCGCGAAATAGTCTGGTTAGTCCTATTCGCGAAAATTTATGGCTTATACAGTAATCACTTGCACAACACGTTTGTCAGGGGAAAAATTACATGTACAATAACATAACAGACAAATCTGTGATAAACAACAGCAGCAGTATTAAACTTTTATCATTCCAGAACTACAGTAGAGGTACAAATGTGTCCATGTAAAAACAATTATTTAAATCCTTTGTTCCTTAAAAGAACCATACATCTTACTCTACACTCTATCCTTTCCCCCTCTCCACATTATTATTCTTGTTTTGCTTCATCTCACATGTATTTTCTTGACAAGCCAGTATTTCTGATATTCTTCATTCCTTTTTTCAAACTTATCTTTTCTCATCAGATATAATTTAAAAAACAGGAAAAGTGTATTTGTAACCATGTCAGTCATACAGATTATCACTTATTTCATTTTGAAAAGATATAATGCTATGTATCAATAATCATAATTGATTACTGTATATTATTGACATTCTTTTACCACAAAGATGTCTCTTTTTATCAATAAACCATTATCTATTCAACACTTTGCCTCTTAAATGATAAGCTCTGTAATACCTGTTTGTCTGAGATACAGAAACTATATGGGTAACTCAGGGATGGATCAGGTAAGGGAGGTATACATGTAAACCAAAATCATTTGAGCTCCTCCTTTTTCATCCCCAAGTCCTAAAACAAACATTGTGATTAACTGCCAATGTTCATACATTTGGAATAATATTTTCATGATATATATTTAATATATACATACAGATGAAGAGAACAGAAGTGACTGATTGCAGCAAACAAACACAATTTTACATGCATGGTTAATATGATGTCTTATTTGCCTCAGACTATTCATTCTATATGACATGAATTCACCGTAGGTCAGGATCACTGCTGATACTCTTCTTAATCCTCAACAAAATTGTAGTGAGCCACTGGTCCAAACGAGAAATAGAATCATACTCCTTCACCTGAAATACATACATGAATTACAAGAAAAAGATGCACATAATCAGAAAGATTTTGAAAAATCTGAGAAATATAAAAAAAAATTCAAGCCTTATAACTGATTTGCTTATTCCCATAATCTAGTTTACAAGCAACACGTAATTCTGAATATTTGCTCATTCTATTTCTTAATAAGTAAAGTCACAAGCAAGTAAAAGGTGAAAGATATTTCACCAAGAGTTCTGATTGATCACAACTTAATATGAGATTAATATTAATCACAGCTCTGTACATTAGAGATTTCTACACCATTTTGTGATTGATTTGCTGACTTGTGAATGATTCCCTGACCCACTTGTTCCTCCCAATCCTTTAACATGTCCTTTCCGCATTCTTATTATCTACTTGTCTCTTGCAATGTAGTATTGTACCTGTGCTTTTTAAATTTTTTATAAATGGTTGAATAAATAATAATAATAATAATAATAATAATAATAATAATGATGATAATAATAACAATAATAAAATAATAATAATAATAATAAATATAATAATAATAATAATAATAATAATAATAATAATAATAATAATAATAATAAATAAACAACAACAACAACAACAATAATTCGGATCATTTACATGTAACTCTTTATAAGATGGGGCCCTGGGCTGATATTCAATTCAAAACGTGCCTCAAGTAAGCATCTTACTTAGCATTTGGCTCGGCTAAGTACAATTGCTTACCTCATATTCAGATAAAATTTAAGTACTTTTAATACTTAAGCACGCATACCGATAGCCACTGAGAAGTCACATATCCGGTCCAAAAATTAAGCAATAAATGCATCGCATGAAATGCACGCATTTATAATTTGCTTGTATGCAGCTTGTGTAAAAGCTCCAAGCCTGCTTATCAAGGCTTCCACAGTAATTGGCTTAAGTCTGCTTGGGAGCTGTCCTAGGCTTAGGGTAAAATACTTAGCCAAAAGATTCAACTGAATACTGAAGTATTTTATCTCAGTCGAAAACTAAGTAAAATACTCCTATATCATACTTAAGTATTGAATTGAATATTGTCCCAGGTCTTCATATGAATTATCTTCATTTCCTTTGTTCATTATTGCCTCTATTCACTCTCCTTTACTCATTTGATATTGCTATACTTTATGCCTAGTTGGTGATTGGTCTTCGAAGTCGTATCCTGCCCCTATCCCCTTTACCCTTTGTCCTCCGTGCAGAGGCAGGAGAAGGCCATGGCATTTTCGTATGGATTAATGGGCTCCGCGGCCTCTACGATTTTGTTTCGCGGGATGTTATACAAATTTGAAGCCCATAGCCCGTAGATATGTCGTGGGTGGCATTACACAATGCCTGCATGGGCATCGCGTGGAGGCCTTGCACTGATTGTGCAGCAAACGCACGATTTTTCGCTGAACATGGGGGGAAAAAAAAAAACGTACAGAAATTGTAGACTCATGGGACATTCACACGGCCATCGCACAGGTATTGCAAGGTTGCCGCTCAATGCCTGTGCAGTATCCATGATACTGAGCAGTCATCCCGCGGCAACCCCACAGCTCCCTCACCATGGCCGTGCAGCCGCCTTGAGACGGGCTAAACATTTTTCAGAAGGGCTCGTAGATAATGTAAACATAAACACTGTAGCCCGTAACCACCTACGATGTCCAAAAAAATCGCACAGAAAAATCGCAGACCAATTTATTGTACCAGGCAAATGTAAGCTAGGCATTAAACAGATCTACAGCAGGGAAAATGGAGCATATGAAAGCGATATAAAATAAAGTTTTGACAAGTAATGAAAAACAAGTAAGGGTTGAGATGAACAGCATTATATTCTTGTTCCTCTAAACATGTCACAATGCTCTGCTTTTTAGTGGATTTACAGGAGGTGAAAAAGAGCATAAGAAACTAATACTTACAGCTTCAGTATAGGCATCTTCATTTTGGTCTTCTAATGCTCCAATTAATTTCTAGATAAAAAGAACATTAAACCATTAACATTAAGACAGGTGGCATGATTATTATCATCTTCCTGTTTTCTAGTTAATTAGTGTATCATAATACAGAAATGAGTGACAATCTTGCAACTGTGATCACCACTCAGTAAAATAGGGCTTAATTCTAAACAAATTGTTTACAATATATATCCTTATTCATTATAGAAAGAATTGTATGTTTTAAGATAAGGACACTGACAGGAGATTTCACCAGTGTATATGAAATCCTATATAGTTTTTGTCACTGTTAATTCTCCTTCTTCAGGTGTTCAAAATTTTACTTATCAGAAAATGTAAAAATAAAAACTAGTACTTCTTCTCACAGTTGCTTTTTTCAGGCAACTTACACACAGCATTCATCAATGTCTTAAAGAATATAAGGGGTTCATCCAAAAGTGTTCGGTAATAGGATCCACTTTAATATCTTGAGAACAGCGATTGGCCATTGAAAAAGGCGGTCATCAAAGCAGCACATACCTGTCTGTCCAATATAGTGAGTGCCCCCCCCGTTTATCATTTTGTTCTTAAAATAAACAGGTTTTCCTCATGCAAAGGATATTTTTATTTGAAATAGTCGAATTTTTTAACTATTCACATTCATTTCAACCTACAACAAAATATAGTTGTAACATAATTCCATGAAAGAACACTAGCTTGACTTAATCTAAAATGTCTCAAAGGAAATCTCAAAATTGCACAACAATGACAATGAGAGTGGATAATAGTATGAACAAACCCAGATATTGACTGACCTGTAAAAGTTTATATTCCCTGCTATCTGCAAATGCAGGAAAGGAGTCATTATATCTCTGTAATGCTAACTGTGCATTCTGAAGATCTATGCAAAGATGACACAATGCTGCCTGCAGTAGAAATGAAAAGGAAAGAGATTATACAAATTAAAAGAAAATAAAAATGAACAAATCATGTTCTGACCATCTTTCATATTACCCAGTACAACAAGCTTAAGGGCTCAGTGGTAGAGCAGTGGTCTTGTAAACTGAAGGTCCTAATTTGATACACTGGTGCCCTTAGACAAGGAATTAATACTCATTACCAAGTCCCTCAGCTACGACCTTAACTGTATGTCCCTGTTTGGTTATCTAAAAGCATGCATTTGCTTTCTTATGAGTTAGCTAAAGGAAAAACATCGTGATCACAAATGAGGTCTCACATCTGGTGGTCATGTGACGTTCCACAGGTCACAGGTATGGTTCTGTAAAAAATAGAACTTTTTGGCATTGGATAAAAACCACTACTCTACTTTGTATTTCAGGCTTCTGCATTAGATAAAAAAGAATACTAAATAATATGCATGTCTATTCAATTTTCAGACAGTAAACTCCAATTGGGCAATGCAGGATTCACATTTATTGTTTCTTTTGAATGTATGAAATTTACTGATTGCAGACTATAGACCTTAAAAACTAGTGAAAGAAGAAATGATACACTGAACTACAACAGAGATGACCAGAAGCACTGACCTTGAAGAAATGATCTTTTGCACTATATTTGAGAAGAGAATTGTCCATAGCTGATGAAGCTACTTCCTCATATATCTGGCATGCCTTGGAATAGTTCATCTGTTGTGCTGAATACATGGCCACCTTCAACAGGCATTTATTAGCAGAGCTGTTCATACAAATGAAAGTAAAAACAAAAACAAAAATGAATTCCAAATAGATGCAATCATGAAACTGCATTGTGACCAGATAACTTAAAATCCATCATAAACTGACACATATGACAACAGAGCTTATGGGAACAAAGGGGATGGTATTGACTCCTCTTTTAGAAGTTAGCATAGCATATTTAAGTAGTTCTACTGACATTGTAAGCTACTTGTACATGTATATCTAAAAGCTTGGAATCTCGAGTTTCACAAAATACACAAAAAATAAAATGGATAAAGGCAAGGTTTTGGTGGTTTGAGCCAACTAGTCACCCAAATCTATGTCTACTTGGGGATATGTCCACATGACAAAAGCCATGAGTCCATTCAATACAATGTACATGTATTTCTATTCTTCTCAATGTGAGCCTTTTTTTCTGAATATGATCTTCAATTGCCTCACAAACTGAATGTCTTATTTCCTGGCCTTGCTACAGCCCCTTAATATTCATCCTCCTTTGAAGACACATTGATGTATTATATTACCATAAAGTCTTACTACCAGTCTTCAAGTTAAAGTTACACATAGCATTAATATAGTGCAATTCCGTGCAATACGTCTCATACGACACATATGTATTTTATCCATTTATTTCATCCTATCTTGAAAATATCTTGATATGAACATTGACTAATCATTATTTCCTCTATCACTACCATTAGTAAATGGATAAAAAGACATACAGTATGGGATACGTTGCATGGAATCATGCTATAAGTGACTACAATATTCTCCTGAGGAGAGTTTTATTTTTTCAGTCTAGTGAGGCCATTTGATACAAAAAAAAATAACATTCTGTCTTTTAGTGCTCTACAAAAAGGTGCAAAAAGGAGAACAGGAGTATGAATGAAAATGATGCACTTTACAAAATGAATACTGCAGAAGCTAATATTTTTTGCAGATGACAGAGATACATGTATAGATTTTCACAAGTTGTTGTTTTCACAATAATCAACACAAGCTACTTACAATATATACTCGCACATGCAAAGCTAACTCAATTTTGTGTATTGTTAAATTTGCGACCCCACAACTATTTAAAAAATTCATGAAAATTATGGCTTATACAGTTTTCTACTGTCCATGTCTCTAACCTGTTGGAATCTTCTCCTTTGTAGAAGTCAGCAGCTTTCTCATAGTTCTCAATAGCCTTATCCAGCTCTATTAGTTCATTCTCATAGATCTCTGCTATGCTGATATAATGCTTGGCAGCCATTGTAAACTTGCCTTTATCTGTGTAAATTTCTATTGCCTGCTGCAGAGAAGATATAGCCTCTAAACAAATAGAAATGGTAGAAGAATAAATGAAAAAGCTGGGCTCATAAATGCATTAATATTTTTTTTCCCAAAGAAGCATATATACATCATACAATAAAACAAAAGAAGTAAACAATATCTCATATGTTCTGGACCTTCAAAACAAACAATATCTCAAACTTAATGGAAATGATTGGCCACATGAATTATCATTTGTGTAGGTTTGAAAATATATGAGGCCTAACATTTCTGCTACAAGATTAATTCTTATTTCAAAGAATGTCCATATATATGTGGCCCAGTAAAATTCATGTTTGTTGTAGCTAGGTGCATCTACATGTAGAAACAATTCCACATAGTCTTATCAAAAATGGATCATGTACTGAATAACTACATGTAACAGAAAAAAGTGACTGGATCAAATTCATATAGTTGTGGCAGCTAAATCAGGTTCTCTCATACATGTACAGGTACTAAGCATGGGGGACTTCAGAGAAAAAAAAAACAAAAATGCCAGGGGCAAACTCTGCCAGCCAACAAGGGTACTGAAAATGTAAAAATTATCAATGCATACTTTCAACCTGCAAAATTCCTTCGGGCCTCCCAAACCAGCCCCTGGGATGATGCAGGGCTATATTTCACCCAATTTGGAACAATGGTAAACAAATTCATGCCACTCAGCCTACGCTGAATTAATATGATAATCATCAATACTACTTTCTTCATTATTATCATCATCACCTTTATTATCATGATTATCATAAGACTATATCTTACTTTTAGGATCCACTTTCTTGTAGCAGCTGCCAGCATCTACATAGCTTGTGGCTGCTTCATGCTTACTGTCCAGACTAATAGACACAGCGGCTGCTCGACAAAATGCATCACCAGCCTCTAAATTGGTAGAATGAACAAACAAAACATACATATACATAAAGAGGATGATGCAAGGTAACATCTACAAACTATTTCAATGTTTACATTTTAAACAGTGCATGATAAATATTGGTGTTTAATAACAAGTATGACAAATGCAAGTAATTTTTAAAGGGGAATTAACCTCAAAATATAAATGTGCTTATATTCAAAGATGTAATCTATTCCTTCTTGCTGTCCTATGTAGTTTTGCATTAAAATATACGAGATGGGTATAAATCAATATTTTCTCAGCAAAATTTGCTGTCGATACCTGGGGGCTTCCATTTTCTTGATGTGTACATAAAGATATTTTTTCCTGATACAAAATCCCATTTAAGAATTAAAATATTTAACAGATATATATATAACATCCCCCATGTAAAGTGTTAGCAGATGATACCATGTGCTAGAATGTCTTGATTTAAACCCTTTTCTGATATTTCATTTCTAAAGTGATACAGGCCAATGATTAAGAATATATTACACCTTTGAAGATAAACTTGTACATTTATATTCTGGGGTTAATTCTCCTTTAAGGTATTCAGTTTTTAAAGCATTTCCATCAAGTACCACCAACATGTAGTAGACAGTGTGCACAGTGCAAAATATATTCAAATTAAATGACATGCATTATTTGCCATTCAGCCATGAACCAGGCTCGAAACCTCCATGACCACCTGTAGCAAAAATATGTGACAGACAAGGTACAGTGTGTCAACTTTTGACCAAAATATCAACTACATGTATATACAGAACAAAGAGGAAGGCCTGGCTAAACAACACACCAGACTCCCAATTAACCTTTCCTGTCAAAGTTAACTGAAGTGCACAGCATCAGCCATAAACAAGATTCACAGACAAGGTCCATGGAACTCCTTGCTGCAAACCTCAGTGAGTGACAGTGACATATATTCAAGTTTAAAAAAAAAAATGATATGCATTTTACATTATGAAAAAAAAAGTAATGTAGTAAAGGTACATAAAAAAAAAAAATTATCCCAAACTATTATATTGGTTTTCTTGGGAACAGTACTTTTTTCCATTGCAGCATTACATTAAAAAAAAAGACAATAAATCATATACCATTCATCAAGCTGCTAGCCTTTTTCTTTCATGTATTAACCTTGTACTGATCTCGGGGGGGGGGGGGGGGGGGGGGGGGGGGGGGCATACATGTACTACATTATGGAATTATGATGCAAATAACAGAAAACAATTAAATATTACTACTTACCTTGCCATTTCTTAGCCATCTTAAACATGTTAGCAGCTCTCTGATACAGCTCGCATGCTTCTTCTTGTTTTTGTGGCCCCCTGAAATCGTAAAAATAACATTATTTGAATATCATCTAAAAATGACAGGATTCAGAGTACATGTGCCAGATGCACACTGGTGAACCCTAAAATTTTAACCAGACTCCCTGTGAAAATGTAAATGTGGATCACCTGCATACAGATCTGTAACCTTACATGTACTTGTAGTTTTGAAAATAATCACTTACATGTACTGACAAAACAATGAAATAAAGAAATAAGTTGGCATCCTGGATACTATGAAATATTATTCATATAACCAAGTTTATAAATGAATATAAAAAGCCTGATTATGATACAGCAGTCTGCAAGTTACATACAGTGAACACTATACAAATTGTAACACTTTTGTCTCGAAGACATATTCATTCCATTTTATCTCTTCATAATGCGCTCTTACCAATCGTGACATGGCCTTTGAATATATTCTTCACTTTAGTTTGATTTAAAGTGATGAGTAACTACAGAATTAAGAAGATTTTACATTTTCAAACTTTCATACATGTATACATATATACTGTAAATTATAAAATAATATTGCAATTTCTCCCAAAATTTTATAGTAAAAAAATCAAAAAGAACAATTCTCTCTTTAATATTTATGACTAGCCAGTCCCTCCAGCTTACCCACTGTTTCATTGACATGCTTGATATACATGTACATGTCCCCTATATTGACTTGTTTGAGTTTGAGTTTGAGTTTGAGTTTATTAACAACATAATACTTATTATTTTATATACATGTACATTTTATAAATGTATGTACCACAGTACTGTACATAGAATACATAATATGTGAGTATATGAAGAATAACAACACACAAAAAAACCCCCAAAAAACAAAGAAAATACAAAACTATGTACAAGTATCTACAAAGTTTAGAAGTTGAGATTATCCTAAATGTTATTAAAAGGAATCAGAAGGTAGCATAAATGCTAGTCGAGACTGATTCCCTCAATCTACTACAGAATGATGAACATTTAAGGTGAATACAATTTTATAAGAAATTTATAAAACTTATGTTTTGTCACGAAAATAATATAAATTGTTGTATTTTTAAAGTTTCAGGTAAACATTGTTGCAGTGATTAAATACGTTATCAATTCCTTCCTGAAAACACTTCTAGATTTTTAAACTCTGGTTTCATGAGGTATACAATTCCAAATTTCTACTCCAGTGAAAGATATTGAGAACTGACCTTGTGTTGTTTTGCATTTGGGAAGATGTAACTGACCACACTCTTTTGCCCTTGTAGCATGTCCATGTTCTACCACTTGGCAATATTTAGTAAAGGAGTGTGGTATATTTTTATTCAGCAAATCATAAATAAAGATGGAGACTGATAAACAATGAAGTTTGAAAACATTCAAAATCTGCAACTTTTGAAATAGAGGATCAGAGTGAGTATCTCTCGGGCTAAATGTTATTGCTCTCACGGCCATTTTCTGAGTCAAGAATATAGAATTTAAATTCCCCTTGTAAGTGCTCCCCCACACTTCAATACCATACAAAAGGTGTGGATGGATCAATCCTTTGTATAACAACAGTAAAACAGTTTGAGGAACAAAATGCCTTAGTCTGAATAGTATACCAACTTTTGAACGAATGTTTTTATTGACCGATTTGATGTGTTCAGTCCATGAGAGGTGTTTATCGATTTTCAGACCAATGAAAGATGCATTATCGACCTCAAGTAGTTTATAGCCAGATAATTCCAAGGCACCATATTTTTCGACAGGTCTTCTTTTCGTTCTTATGATCATGTAATTTGTTTTACCTTGATTGATTGTTACTTTATTCGCATTGCACCATTGTTGTACCTTAAACAGTTCCTTACTTGCGTCTTGCATATCGATACAGGTTTGTCCAGTTTCAAAAGTATGGAACAAGTTTGAGTCGTCTGCAAAAAGCCTAAAGTTGAAGTATTTTGTTGAATTTGGCAAATCATTTATGTATAGAAGAAAAAGAGTCGGCCCCAAAACTGATCCCTGTGGAACACCACATGATATTTCCCTGTAAGGGGAATTAATTTCTTTGTATTTTACGAACTGAAATCTGTTGGTGAGGTAATCAGCAAACCATTGCAGTGCAATGCCACGTATTCCATAGTGGGAGAGTTTCCGAATTAAGATTTTATGATTAATTGTATCGAAAGCCTTCTGGAAATCAATAAATATTCCTAATGTAATTTTTCCTTCATCGAGTGATTTCGATAGAGCATTACATAGATTAACAACAGACAATTTGGTACTGTATTTCTTTCGAAAGCCATATTGATGTGGTTCCAACACATTATTTACTTCTAAGAAATCCATTAATCGCTTATTTGCAATTTTCTCAAAGATCTTCCCAATAACTGGCAATACAGAAATTGGTCTGTAGTTACCAGGGGCATCTTTTGAACCTTTTTTGTAAATAGGCGTGACTTTTGCAATCTTGAGTCCATTTGGAAATTTACCTTCTTTTAGGGACATGTTAAAAATGTGACACAGTGGATTACTAATATAATTACTTGCATCTCTAATCAACCTCGCTGGTAGACAATCATATCCCGAAGCTTTTTTAGCATCTAAAGCAAGAATATGGTTCTTAACTTCTGTCTCAGTCACTGGTTTCCAGAAAAATGATTTCCCATTCCTAGGTCCTAAATAAGTTGTACAATCAGTACCAGTCTTGGGTATCTTATCAGCTAGACTTGGTCCTATACCAACAAAGAATTCATTAAACTCAGAGGCAATATCAAAATGATCAGTTACAATCTTATTCTCTCTATTTTTATTAATAGTTAATCTTTCTATGTCAGTATTTTGGACGGAAGGATTTTCGCCACGTAGTAATTCATTGATTGTTTGCCATGTTTTCCTGGTATCGCCTTGATTATCTGTTAAAATACCACTGTAGTACTTTCGTTTTGCATTCTTCAACACAACAGTTAAAATGTTCCTGTATTTCTTATATTTATCTCCCAATTGAGGATTAAAACACGAACTTTTGTATTGTGAATAAAGTTTTTGTTTCTTACGTATGGATTTCAGTATACCAGGAGTAATCCACGGCTTTTTTGGAGCATTGTTATTCTTCTTGGGCTTTTTAGCCATTACGGGTGCATGTTTATCACAAATTCTTGTAAACAATTCGCGAAACATAATATACGCCTTGTTTATATCCTTTTGTTTGAAAACAAGATCCCATCTGGCAACTGCCAAATCATTGCTAAAATTTTCCTCATCATAATTCTTATAACTACGAAAGGTTATGTTCCCATTGCTTGATTTTTTACACCCTTTGATACAATTCTCAAAGATGACAAAGACGGGAAAATGATCAGATACATCTGTTTCTATAACACCTGCATGGACGGCGGTATTGCTATAATTTGTGTATACATGATCAATTAATGAAGAAGTACCTCGCGTAACCCTTGTTGGAATGGTGATCAATTGTTCTAAACCTAAACATTGCATAGCAGTTTTAAAATGTTCAATCTTCTGATCAGAGTCTAAAAAATTTATGTTGAAGTCACCCATTAATAGGCACTGTACCTTATCTATTTTTAAATGTGAGAGAACATTTAATAAACTATTCTGGAATTCGTGAATATCAGTGTTTGGCTTTCGATAAATTATACCCAAAACGATCATTTTCTTACCAACGATCATGTCAAGCCATAGACTTACTGCATTTACCACTTCAAAATTTAAAAGAGAATATTTCAGACATGAACGAATGTAAGCTCCTACTCCCCCTCCCCTTGCATTGTCTTGCCTACATTTAACCTCGAGAGTATAACCAGATAAGCTAAAAAAGTTCAGCGTTGGAAACTTTCCAAACCTCTGACAATGAGATTACGTCAAATTTGGATTTCAAGTTATCATAGAGCAAAGATAATTCATCAAAATTTCTTGGTAATGATCTAATATTCACATGAGTTACACTGAAAGAATTGAGAAAAGGTTCTCCTAGAACATCATCGAATACATCAGGTTGTAAATTGTATGAAGAAACTCGTAAAGTAGAGTTTATATTATCCATTTTAAAAAATGGGACAGTCTTCATGTAAATGAACGTTATAAATAGAGGGAACTATTGTAGGAGGTGCAGCTTGAATCTGGTGTAGTCCACATCATCCAGGCCTACATCGAAGAGACCGTCGGGCGTGGTAATCGTTTTTGTTTCATCATTGTTCAGCTTACAAATGATGTTCCCTTGTTTTGTACTGACACTCTTGACAAGTGGAGATTCTTTCGCCTTCATCAGCACAGAGTATCTCATGGTTGTTAAGTCTTCGTTAATGTACACTTGGCGACATCCCTCCTTCCCTTTCAAGCTGAAGCGAGAAGCATACAGCTGGTCTCGCTTTCTCCGTTGACCAAAACGGACAATAGCTTGCCGAGTCTTCCCCTCGATCCTCCTTCCGAGCCGATGGCAGGTAGAAATATCTTTAGCCTCCATATGAACTCCAGCCTTGTCTGCAACCTCACAAATTTTGGTGATGAGCTGATCTTCTGACTCCTCACCAGTAGACTCAGGCAGACCACTTATCCGTAGATTTTCCCTCCTTGTGTACTGTTCCTGGTCATCAATGCGGTATTGCATGCGGAGGAGATGGGGGTTAACCGCCTCCTTCACAGCACTGAGACATACATCCTTAACTGCCTTTACGATGGCTGGGATGGCGGCCTTCACAGCTGCTTCCACTGCTTTCATGATTATGTCTCCCATTTTGCCCTTCTCTCCTTGGTCTACATCATCCAGCTGATCTTCAATGTTGAAGTTGATAAAGAACCCCTTCTCTTCCTGGGGCCCCGCAGCTGCCATACCTTGTGCGGCTTGGACCTTGCGGTCTAGATCCTCGCTGACCACAAATGGACTACTGGGGGATGATTGACGACCTTCCTGATTACTGACTGGTCGTAAAAACCTACCATGCTTGGTGCTACTGCGGGTGCGAGTCATAGTGAACTGAATTGAGTGTTTGAATATCCTGAACAACACAAAACTTGTAGTAGCTGGGACTGTAGTAAAAATTCACAATGTTCGGAGTGCAGGCTATACAAAGCAGTTGATGTTTTTATTCCTGAAGTCGAGTAACTAAACAGTTTTAATAAACATGAGGTTGAAGAAAATGATTATCAGATGCCTAAATGAAAGAAATCAAACAGCACTCTGTTGAACTAGATGACAATTCAGGCACTTTCTCCTCTCCCATGACATGAACTCGTGCGGTCTCCAAAACTTAGACATCATGCCTATTCATTGTGGGCAAAGGTTAATTAAAGAGTGCACATTAAAACCATAATACAGGTGATGATTAGGCTACTCCCACTTACATGTATCACATGTGGGAGTATAACCTTGTACTCTATCCTTGACTACATGTACATGTACATGTACACCCACAACACCCGTATTTTGTGCGTCCGACTGTCCGGACAGGTTGGTTATCTGTACAGTTTATTTGAAACGGTAATTCAAACAAGTTTGCATGCAATATTTCATGGATCTTTTTTTGTTTGTTTTGTTCTATAAATGACAAATATTCATGGTACAATGTATATAAATAAGTACATGTAGCTAGGGCTATTTGATGAAATTTTTTTGGTGTTCAAATCAAACGGCAAATGTGACAGCTTTATTTCCGGACACACAACCCCCCATCATACATGTACAACAAGGATTTTGTACAGATGTGTTGAATGTGTATCTAATTGACAAATAATGCGGCTTTTCTCCCAATTCTTAAAGGGATATGCCACCAGGCGGCCGTGGGGAAAGTCAAGATTGCGTAAGCCCCATTCACTCGTACACAAAGTTTGTGCGTCGAACGCGTCCGTCGGACTACTGGGATTACTTTTCGGACGGCATGAAGCCGACCGAATCTCGCACGAGAGCTCGAGCTCAGGCGGAGCGTGCATGTTGCGCGGCGAACAGTCTGTCCGAAGTTTGCGCTCCGGGGGGCAACGGCATGATCAGGTAACGATCACGGTGCCCTCTCGCGGCATAAAAACGTCCACAATCTGCGGTTGAGTATCCCTTTAAAAAAGATGCACATATATAACATTCATTTAATGTACCCCCCATTTTTTCATACACATTATTTATGAATTTTCAACACTCAATTTTGAAATAATGGCAAAAAGTCGGAGAACAGGACATAACACATGAGCCAATCTCTTATTTGGAGAGGGCAACAGTTACATGTATTTCCACTGTGGCATGTTGTATAAAAAACGTTATTTTATTTGATGCATCACATGCCATGTTACTGGTTGGTTTGATGGTTTGATGGTTTATTTTACCAGACTGCTAAGGAAGCATGTGTATCCCTGTTAGTAAGCAACCAGGGGACCGGCGGCTTTAAGTCCTCTCCGAGGGACTTGGTAATGCAGATAAATGCCTTACCAAAGGGCACTAATGCATCCGTTTGGTTTTGAACCTGGGTCCTCCCAGTTACGAGACCACTGCTCTACCACTGAGCCATCGCACCTCCTTTAGGGTTATATGTCATGAACTGGTCCCCCTAAAAGGGTGGTGCTGTTATACTTTTTGATTTCATGCTGAAGTAATGTAATGTTGGATTTTTCCAAATCCATAAGAGTTATTCCAACAAATTTGGTATCCTTTTGAAGGTCTCTTACAATGCTATTTGTCTGCAAAGTTTCACTGACAAAGGATATAGAATTGGAGTTATAACATTCTAAAGCTAGAAGACCAGGGGTGTTGCCGGAAGCGGCGCCTCCTGTACAAAGTCAATAGGAAAATACACATTTTAATGCAATTTTCAGAAAAATGCTTATATCTTTGTCAAAATTTGGCAAATCACGTTTTGTTTGGTATCAAATTGGTACATACATGTACTCAACTTTATTGTCTTGTGATTAAAAAAGGCAGGTTGGCTGAGCAAAAGTAGTGTATGAAACAGAAATACTACATGTAGGAATTTTAGTTCAAAAGTGGCACTAAAAGCACTACATGTAGGTTAATTAAAAAATGTAACACTTTTGATCATTAAGAACTGAAAAGTTATAACTCTCACCTGATCAAGGTTTTCACATTGTACCTGTAAGGTTAGAGGTTGCCAAATAAGTTTCATGACGTTTGTTCTGAATTTTTAATCAGTTTTTCACTTTTAGATAAATCAAGGCCACAAAATCTGTATCAGTAATCAAATAATTCAGAGCACAACAATTGTTATTGTGCATTGCAGCTTAAATTCCAGAGTATCTCTTTTAACCCAGAGTTATGAATCATTAATGGCAATGGACAGCAATAGTTTTGCAAAATTGACATACATGTGCGATACACAATGGTATTGTTGTGTTCTGAATTACTGTAATTACTACACAAATATTTGTGGCCTTGAGTTTTCAAAAGTGAAAATCTTGCTTCATAATCAGAACATTATGGTGAGAATAGTGATGAAGGAAATTTCATAAAACTTACTCCAAGTAACCTGGGCATCGTTTCATCAAACCAGTTCGCCGACATCCCATTGAAATGCATGTTAATTTTAATACACGCATTTCAATGGGATGATGGTGAACTTGTACATGTATGTATGTACTTACATGTATGACAGTTTCATGAAACGCTGCTTTGGTATACTTCAGCTTTACAGTGTGAAAACTTCAGTTTGAGAAGAATTATAGCTTTTTAGTTTTTAGCCATCAAAAGTGTCAAAATGTTTTTCTAACACCTACATGTAGGCCAATGTCAGTGGATAATTTTGATTTTTTAGCGATATGGGGAAAATGTTATTACTTTTGTCAAAACTTGTCATATGGGTACAAATTTGGTACCAAATTAAAGCTACATGTATCTTACTCTTCTTTACTGTCTTATTATTACAAAGTATGTTTGGTTATGCATGCAATAACAAAGGATATAAAACTTCCTACAATGACACTTGAATTAAAAAAGAAAATCATAATTTTTGTTGATTTTTTCATTATTACACAATCATAAACCCTAGACAATTATATGTTGTTGTAAGGATCTGAACCAATTTTTAAAGAATATAACATTTTTCTTGCCACAGTAGAGCCTATGAAAAAGTTAGGTTGAAAACAATAAGATAACAAAAAATATCAAAAATTTCATATTCAAGTCCATGTACATGTAACACTTTTATCTTTCACATTATGTCAATTTTGAATACATATTTAGATTCCTTGTGTAATTTTCTATCAGATAATGTGTACTTTTTCTATCACATATTGCATACTTAAGGAGATATCAGCTTTTAAAGTTAGAAATAGGTCACAGAAGCTAAAATCACTTTGTAATCCCAAAGGGGACCAACTCATGACACACAACCCGGCCTACACACAACCATCGTCATTTTGTGTGTTGGACTACAATTTAGAGCAAATGGGGAAGTTGTCAGCAAGTACATCACAGTGACATTACAATATTACATTACCTATTAAGCAGATTTGAAATTGCCATATGTATGTAGTTATTACAACTTTCAAAAATTTATAACTTTCTTACTACTTGTCCCATTTTGTTCAAACTTTCACCAATTAATCTGCTTCTCTGACTTTTTCTTTCAGAGCAACCTGCCATTAAGGTTGGATTTCTCTTAAACTTAAAGGAAACCAAAACCCAAGGAGAGAATCAATGTTATTGGAAAGTGAAAATTCAGAGAAGCAGTTTACAAAAAGTTTCATTAAAATTGGTTAAAAAATGAGAGAGTTATGGAAGTTTGAAAAGTCTTGTTTTACTTTATATGGGGATCCTCAAATTGGCAAAATTGCTTCAAAATGGCTGATTTTGTGGACAACTCTCCATTTGTTTTGTACACAGATTTTCAGATTTTCCCCATCATCTTTCAAGGTGCAGTTAATCTCCTTCTGAGCTCAACATATATAATGGGGAAATGTATTTTACACCACATATGTCGAATTCAGGAGGAGACAAGGAGCACCCTGAGAGATAATGGGGAAAATCTGAAAATCTGTACAAAACAAATGGAGAGTTGTCCACAAAATCAGCCATTTTGAAGCAATTTTGCCAATTTGAGGATCCCCATAGAAAGTAAAACGAGACTTTTCAAACTTCCATAACTCTCTCATTTTTCAACCAATTTTAATGAAACTTTTTGTAAACTGCTTCTCTGAATTTTCATTTTCCAATAACATTGATTCTCTCCTTGGGTTTTGGTTTCCTTTAACCCTTTCGAGACAACTGACCACATTTTGTGGTTTGGCTCAATAACTTTTGATCCAGAGCTCTAAAAAATATGCCAGATGCACGAGTAGAAAGAGCAAAATTTTCTGCACACACTATGTCCATTTTTATTGCATGACCATATTGCGTTTGATGCCAGGAATTTTAAAAACAAGAATAAGCTCTGAGATCCTTAAATTGGCAACACATTGAGAGGTTTAAAATAATTGTTTTTCATCAAAATTGGCAATTTCTTTCAACTATTCAACAAATTTCTAACCATGTATATTGTTTTCAAAGACATTACACCATATAAGAACCATGTAGCATTAAAAGGAAAATATTATTGGTGCCAATTTGAAGAACAAAATGTGATCAATTTAGCCCTTAAATAATTCCTGTCCTGAAAGGGTTAAACAGAATGCCTACTTTCTTTCGAATGCACTTGTTTATTTTCTGAATAGATCTATGTTCTTTCCATGAAAGGTGACAATCAATTTGAATGCCTACATGTACAACTGGTGCAACAGAGACTTTACTAATGTCTGATCCTGATATTCTCACAGATCCTTCCTGATGTACCCTGTATTGCTCTACCTTTTGATTTTATAACCATATATCTCATTTTCTGTAGGTTAATTGTGACTTTATTTACATTACACCATATTAAAGAAAGTGTTGTTAAATTTCAATTAGGTGCGCAGGGTCGCAGACATACCTGTTCCCCATCACTAGAAGGCATCCTCCCCCTGCCATAGTATGGCTAGAGGTTCTAATAAAGCTATGCACCCCATAAATGCAACACATTCAATACACCAAACTTTTGATGTGACTGAGCAAAGGAGAATATCATAATTTACGTTTTTATTTTTGTGATATTATCATTATTCAGTAGAGGCGCACAGCCGATAATCTGAGACTGTTTCCTATTTGGGAGACTGTCTCTATTGTCAGAGACATACATGTATGTCAAAATTTTTGGTGGCCTTACTGGCCTACATATATTTGGGAGACAGTCTCCCATTTAGGAGACCAATTTTCTGTTTACATTTGCTGCAAAGGGCTTACATGTGCAGCTTGGCCCAAAATGAAAATGTCATAAGCAGATTCCTCATGAAAAAGTACCCCTTTTGACCATATACATGTATTTAAAAATCCACCGCATACTTTTGTTCTTATACATTTAGTGACATTATAGTCTTCTTCTTCAGGTTACATCTATGATAGGGAGCCCTAAGTCTGTGCAATGAACAAGAATTTCTCCAGTATTCCTCTAAATTAATCATGCTAAATTTCATATTATTCCTGATATTCTAAAGTCAAGAGTAAGTTTGCAAAAAAATCTCATCAAAATTGGAATAAGAATTATGTCATTTCCACAAAAACGGCAGCCGTGTCATTTTTAACGTTAAAAAACAATGGTGCCCATGTCTGCGCACTCATTCATATCATTTTGACTCGTTTTTGCATGAATACCCATTGATTTAATAAAGATGAAAAGTTTGTGTTCGTCGAGTGTTATGTTCTATCAGAATTGTGCAGTTCCGTGTGTGCTCAGTCTTGGGTACTCTAGCCATACATGTACCTCCTCATGCTCCTTCAGGTTTGAAGATTCTTGCAGAGACAAAACAAATGGACTTTTGACCTCAGCTCAGCGATGCAAAATTTTGGCCAAGAAAAACTGCCCTGTTGTTGGGTGTTGTTTCTTTTGTCCTTCTGTAAGCTCTCCCAAATAGTCTCCCAAATAGGAAACAGTCTACTGGCTTACTTCTATTTGGAAATCAAATCGGGTTAAAATTCACATCAGCATGATCAGTGACAGTCAGCTTCAAAATCAAGATTTGCATTCATTTATTTTTCTACCATGATCACGTATGCGTAGAATCTAGACATGGTAGAGGTCTAGATCTACATCATGTACTGTAAATGTATAGTCAAGGATTGTAATTCCGAACGGATTGCATTGCCGAACGTGTATTGTTAAGCGCCTAAAATGGGTTTTCCTACGCGTGGGATTACGCGTATGAAAACCACACTATTGAAACAAAGGTTGTGTCTTTTTCCTATAGGTTTCACACGTTCGGAAATACAGTAACTTTTTCAAGGGACCAAAACGCCGCGTCGTTGGGAAGGGGTTCACTCGGAAGGGAATATCGTATTAAATCTACATTGTCTTTTTAAAATTCCTTCAATTTCTTTTTCTGTAGGACTTTGAGCATTCATTATGTAAGATTTGACAGATATTCGTTTGATATTTTATTTGCTATCGTTGATTTTCTGAAAAGTGTTCGGACACTGGATCAACCACCATATGTAGCTTTGGTCAGGACCCTTTCATTTTGTCAAAAAACCCTGACACGGGCATCGACACTGACTTGAAAACAAAGGTCGTCATTCAGCCGTCATAATTTCCTCAGCGATTTAACTTCAGAAACCTAACTTACAACTAACGAAGTAGACTACATGTAGATCTAGACTCTAGAATATAAAACTTTAGAAGAAATTCTGACAAACCTGCTGAAAACGAAGTACATAGGTCTAGATCTAGTAAGTAGTATAAAGTTAGGTCCCCCCATCATCATATTCAGGCATGGTTATGTGTTCATATTTCCAGTACATGCATATCAATATCAACTCACCCAAACATAGAACCAAAAAATCCCTGTGAGGACTTCAGTTTCTTGTCAGCATCGGCCATAAATTGTTTTCCTTTTGCTTCATTATCCGCCATTATTTTTGCAATTGTGTGTTGACTATCCAATTCCAAAGACAAATTAAGATGATCTTGATGTTAGTGTCGATTGTGATTTCAGTAGACCCTGTATTGGCTATGTTTTATGTGTAACTTTAAGTTTACAGTTCAAAGAAATTTGTAAAACCATCCATCAGTCATCACGTCATCAGTGCACCGTGTATCACACATAGTGCATTGCAGCTAAAAGCTAACTAGTAATACACAAGTTACGTTATGCATGATGATGAGTCGATGCTGAACTCTGCCTCTGCACCACCTGCACCGGAAGCGGAAGCTAATAGACTATAATAGTTTAAAGGTCACACTGTGCCATCTCTCAGCTGATTGACCGCGCGCGATATTCGATTTGTTTTGATTTCAATTGCAATGTATAATACATGCACTGTACTGCACTGCACTGCACTGCACTGTACTGCGCTGCATGCTAAGTGCTAACATTTTAGATCGACGATGGAATTATCGACCCCTGATTCAAAGAGCCATTAGTATATATACTATAAAGCCATTTTCATACCTCGTGCCGTGGTGATAAGCCCGATGTCACGTACATTACTCGTGAACATATTCAGTAGGACCGAACAGTGATAAACGGAGGAAGAAGAAGAAGAGCCTTTTAACTTTAAGAATAATGTGAGCATGAATCATGTGAATGGAGAGTGGAGTAGTGGGAGTGTGTCCAACATTCACTGTTGCAACAGTCAAAAACAGACAACATAATTGCTCTAACTCTAAATCTAAGCAAGATTAATTAATTTTCTTAAATTTGCTAGATTACCTGTTCAGCTCAGGGACTCTTCAACCATGTCAACTCTTAGACTTCGTCTTAGTCTTACTGTGCCACAAATTTTGGATTCAGAATTGAAAGTGAAATTTTAAGTAATTATTTTCCTGCCATGTTTGAATGATCTAGACTAGACTGGAAAAAGGCCCGCTGACACACAAATGCTATTGAAGCGTATTCACCTAGACCGAGTACAAGGTTATCTTCAGATAAGCTTGTACATGTATTGTATGATGGGGGACCTAAAGCTACGCACTTTTGGTTCCAGCGGCTAAAATGTCACTTTTTCAATGATTTATGCAAATTTCTTTTATATATCTTAGTTTTAGTTCTACATAGTCTGCTCTTAAATTAAATTCCTGAGCAAATTACGATGGACAAATATCAATAACATTAATTTTCAAGTCGATGTTGACATCCATCATGCCCATGTCGAATTTGGTCGAAAAAATGAAATGGTCCTAAGGCACGCAAATTTTCTTCAGACGAGGGTGTGCCGCAGCCACCCTCAAAACGGAGGTCTATGGAACTGACTAGAAGTAAAAAACATAGGCTGGAATTCACGAAGGTGGTTTCAATTCAGACCATGGTTTATGCAGATTTCGGGGTATAAATACACTTCATTTAGTGCATACACTTAAAAAGATCAAATAATGAACACACGCCGGTCGTGCGTGGTTGGCAAAAGAGCTAAATTCACTCTAGTTGCCATGGTTCAGACCATGGTTTATTTGAATTACCATGGTCTGAACCATGGCAACTAGCATGAATTTAGCTCTTTTGCCAACCACGTGCGACCGGCGCGCGTTCATTTTTGGATCTTTTTAAATGTATATGTATGCGCTAAATCAAGCGTATTTATACCACAAATTCTGCATAAACCATGGTCTGAAATGAAACCACCTTTGTGAATTCCGGCCATAGGGTCGTTGAAACAGTGGATCTATAACCCAGCTGAGCAAAAAAACATGGGCTAGGTTGTCCAAATACGGACTGAGAGCTTTGTTCAGTTTCTGAAAACACAACCTGCATTCCTATGTCATATGTTGCTATGTTAGACAAGCCCAAGCCATCCATCCATCCATCTGTGGGCTAAGTCAATTTCGGCATTGGTCAACTTCTAAGTTGAAGAGGTAAAAACACCATAATGATAGGCAATTCTGGGAAATTATTTGAGGATGATGAAATATCCCTATGCAATTGCTTCAATCAGACTTCTATCACCTTGATCAAATGAAATTTTCAGGATGTTTTTGCCCAGCAGTCTTGCTCCTGTGAAACTCTCACATGAGATTGACAAGACTCACTCGTCTAGATTGTAGGCAGTCCTGGCAGTACAGTTGTTCATGTATAGTGTTCAAGGTTATCTAGAGTGATGTGTAAGTGAGCAAAGATAAGCTTTCAGGTTGTCCAGAGCAACTTTTGTTCAAAAGGTGTTCATATAATGTGAAAATGTGCAAGTATTACTGGTGCTTATTGAAACAATAAGTTCAGTCTGTAATTTTATAGTGCTTGTTAACAATTATTTCAGATGATTGTCTGCTGATGAGAACAGACCTTTGTTTCAACATGGGTTCAGAAGATGATTCTTCTAGTTATCTGATGTCTCTCTCCTATCATCGCAATGTGATGCGAAGCCATCGTAAGAAGGCTGCAGCTGCTCACCCTGTATCTAGATTAGCAGCAAGGAGACAGACACTGGTTGGACCTCAGCATATTGTCCTTCCAGCCCATCTTCAGCACCTACAGGGTGAAGGTTCAGAGAGCAAATTAGATGGAACTACTCTAAAGAGGTTAGCTACAGTGTAAATCAAAAACAAAAAGGCTAACATGCACAAACTGAATGTAAGGGAGTGGAGTTAATGCAAATGCCTTCACATGTGGGGGATGCTGTGTTTTTGGCTGTATGTCTTTTTATCAAGAGGTTGAAGTGCAATAAGTGCTGTAGGCTTGTAAAAGAAACCAATGTCAAAGAAAAAAATGACAGAATTTTCTTTTTGATTGGGAAACTCGATGGTAGCACATATTTACACTGTAGTGTTTCATTTTAAAGGTAAACAACAGTGTTTGGATGTATTGTTAACAGTGACTACATGTATGGGGTTTTCTGTTTTCTTATCATCTGTTCAAAATCAAATGTATATTCAAATCGTTCATGATCATATTCTGGCATAATTTGATTTTTCAATCAGTTTTTGATGTTACCTTGTCCTTATTTGCTGTTCTCAGATTAGATTCTATGCGTAGTGCACATGCCTATCAATCCCATGGCATCAACAAACAGGAGGATAAAGAAGAGGAGGATAGGGAGGCTAGGAGAAACAAGATACTTAGAGATGCAGGATTCTTACGGCATCAGCTTTATGACTTCACAGAATCTCCTCTTTTCACTGGTTTCATCCTCTGTGTTATTGTATTCAATGCATTTATGCTGTGTGCCCTTACATTCAGTGTAATTGAAGTTAGAGCAGGTTTGACATTACTTTGACTTCATTGGTTTTGGTAGATTGACATAATTGTACAGAGGCTATTCCAAGTTTTATGAACATGAAAACTTCACAGTGCATGAATAACTCTTTTATGTATGTTATATTTTTTTGAGATATACTCTTCGTTACTCTGTTAGGACAGCTAAATGAGATGCAATATTTTAACTTAGATGTAATGCAGTGCCATACTGCCATGATATCAATCTTCAAGGGAATAGAATAAATAAAGATAAAAAGTGGTAAAAAGCAAGTTCTGGGGAGGTTTGTGTGTGTGTGTGGGGGGGGGGGGGGAGGGGCTGTATGACACTTAATCCAGTGACAATTCTCTTTGGTCCATTTTCTACACTTCTTGAATTCTGAACTTTATTCCTGGACACAACTCTTTACAATAATATCAAACTGTAAGCCTAACCTACATGTAAAGTCCAATTGCAACCTCAACCCAAACATCTTATTTTTGACAAAATAAAGCCCAGAGCAAATGTTACTGCATCATACCTACATGTACATGTAAATTCAGCTCTAACCAAGGTCCCTTGTAAAACCATCATATTGTATTTATTTTGTAGGATGGCATTTCAAGCTTATTGACTACATTCTTCTGGTCATCTACTTCATGGAATGTGCTCTTAAGATCTATGTATGGCATTTGGATTTCTTCAAAGAAATGTGGAACATTATGGGTAAGATATTTCATTAATACTGCAACAACGTTATCCTGAAAAATCATCCTCTTGGTGAATATTCACTAGGTGTAACTACATGTACCCTGTCTCTCCTCCCAATACATATTACCCTAAAATTACTTCATAGGGCAATAAGTCCTTAGACAATTTTTAATGAAACTTGAGTCTTACTGTCCAGTAGGGTATTAGTTCAAGTTTTTATTATATATGGTATGAATATCTTGAATCTTGAATCTTGAATGGGATTATTTATTGTTGTCATATATATCCAAAAATGTCATATTATAGAGGAATATTTTACTCAGTGTATGGGTTTTAGAGAATTCTTTCTGCTATAGCCTTTTGGACTATTAAAGGATGTATCAGAACAGAACATTCCATATCAACTATACTAAATAATTACCATCTCTAGTTCATATATCGTCAGCCTATACTTTACATTACCCACGAATCTGATACTCAAGTCATTCTTGTGTCATGACAGTTGCCTAGCCATACATGTAAACCATGGCTATAATCCAGACAGTTAAGTGATCAGTT
This sequence comes from Heliocidaris tuberculata, assembly GCA_025618425.1. NCBI lineage: Eukaryota > Metazoa > Echinodermata > Echinoidea > Camarodonta > Echinometridae > Heliocidaris > Heliocidaris tuberculata. The sequence continues at coordinate 50,497,443 of CM046834.1, read as the reverse complement.
ATTTGATTTATTTGCAGATTTTCTCATTGTTGTATCCAACGTGGCTGACTTCAGTATTGAGATCTTCTATGGTGGTGAAGTCCAGATTCTGGCCATTCTAAGTATATTCCGAGCCATGCGAGCATTGAAAGCCCTCAGAGTACTCAGAACAGTCAGGTGAGTCAAGTCACTATACATGATGTAATTCAGCAATCTGGGCAGTCCAGGAAGTTTCATCACTATATAAACAATGGATGTGAATAGTTAGGATTTTGTAGGACGTCTCTACAGTGCGTCCCAGAGAAAAGTTTACAGGCAGAAAAAGTCTCCCCAAATAAATATTAATATTTCAAGCAAAATTTCATACCTGTGGATAGCTTAAGGTCTCTTCTATTAAATGACACCTAAAGATCTGGTAATATTTTACGCTCCAGTGAGCAAAGGCCACTTTTGTTAAAAGGTGCAAAATGCAGACTTGACAAGAAATAGTATTTGTTCTGGTTTGTATTAATCTGGTTTGTATCAACAAAGTTGAGAGTCATGAAATGGCTTAGAAATATTCATATTTTAATCAATAATAGACAATTTATGATAGGACAGGTTTTGTTCTCTATATGTATTTACATGTATGTATCTCATCAACTCTTTTAAAGCTTCAGTGAGCAGTGAACTACTTTATTGAGTGTTTTGAAATATTAGTTTTGGCAAGGTTTTAATTCCAGCTGGCTTTCTCAATCAACCATAAAGTTTTGATAGGATATGTCAGGACATACAGAAAACAAACCTATTCTTTCATAAATTGCATTCTAATGATTAGAATATGAAAGTTTCTCAGCGTTTTCAAGCCTCTCAACTTTGCTGATACCAGCCAGAAGCCCAGAACCAATACAAATTTTTGTCAACCATGGATTTTGCACTATTTCACAAAAAATGGCTTTAGTTCTCTCAAACATGAAATATTGTTTGATGTTTTGGTGTCATTACATAAAAGAGACCCTAAGCTTTCCACATGTATGAAATTTTGCTTGAAATATTCATTTTGGGAGACCTTTTACCAACTGCCAACTTTTAAATGTTCTCAAACCAGCCAGAATAAAATACCAATTCTTGTCAAGTCTGGATTTTGCACCCTTTCTCAAAAGTCGCTTTTGCTCACTCGAGATTAAAATATTGCCAAATCTTTTTGGTGTCCTTTGATAGGAGAGACCCTAAGCTATCAACAAGTATGTCAATTTCCTTCAAATATTTTGAAATAATTATTTGGGGGATTTTTTCTAATGTTAACATTTTTGGGGGATGCACTGTATATGACATTACTAACAGTCTGAGTGAATGTGAATACTGAGGATTTTGTAGGAAGTTGCTGTATGACATCACTGACAGAGGATTTCGTAGGAAGTTGCTGTATGACATCACTAACATTAGATGTGACTACTGAGGATTTTGTAGGAAGTCACTCTTTGACATCATGGATATGAGTACTTAGGATTTTTTATGAAGTTGTATGAAATCACTAAACAATGGATGTGAGTACTTTACACAGTCTTAAATTAGCTAATGGAAGTGAACATTGGACAGTCCAGTAAGTTCCTGTATGACCTCATGAAACTGTAACCAAGGAAGTCTGTATTTAAGATACTCCAGTTTGATTAATGAAATCATATAATCATAGTAAATTCAAGTTTCTGTCAATTAACCTCTCAAAATGCAGTATTTATTTAAGTTCATACTCCATGACTAAAACTAACTGTGCTAATCTTAGCTTTGTCTGACTGGTTATGGTTGGGCACAGGGAGACAACATTCACTTCTTTCTCTTTGGCCTAGAGATTTCTAATCACAGATTATGTTTTTATCTCAAGAGTTATGTAGAGTACCAGATTCCAGTTACAGTGATACTTTTACAATTTCAATGAGATATAAAAATGCAAATGCCATTTTTCCTGTAAATATTGGCGGCTCCCAGTATAATCTTTCTTCATCTATGTTAGAATTTGTATGTTCTTACATGTGTAATGATGACTAATGAATCCCTCAGGTTTCTACGGAGCTTACAAGTGATTATGAATACCTGTCTAGAATCAGTCCAATCTATGGGAGCTATCATCATGCTCATCTCTCTCTTCCTATGTATCCTTTACAAAAGAAAAACCTTCTCGTCATTGTATATGTTGTATCATTAGAGTAGTTTTGTACATGAATAGAGTTTCTTCTTTAGATGTCAATAGGCACCCTTTATGCAATGGGCAAAAACCAAACCAAACAAAAATAAAACAGGAAAACGCAATAGAATTGGATATTTGATTTTCTAACATCCAGAAATAGATCACACTTAACATTCATGCGATGATTGTTTTTCAAGAATGCAATCTTGATCTCATGCTTCAGTGATTGTTCAAAGTAACCATTTCGTGATTTGATGATATAAAGATGTTGAAAATTGTACTAGAATACATGTATAGTGTACATAATGCAAGTGCTGCATTAAAACCATATGTCGCATCTAAATCAGGGCAAAAGTATTTAACAACAGCTTATTATTAGATAATATATCTTAGAATTTTGAAAACTAAAAAAAAAAATGAAATAAAATAGAGGATGTAAAAAAAAAAATTATGCGTGGTGTAGCAGCTTGATTTATCTTTCATTGACCGACCATCTTTAGACATATTTGCTGTGATAGGTCGTGGTTTGTATGCTGACATTGACAAAGAAAGGTTTGGAAATATTGGATCAGCTGCTCTTACCCTGTTTCAGCTCCTAACACTTGACGATTGGTTCTACATCTACTCAGATGCTGTAGCTAGAGATCCAGGTAGGTCTATTAGTTTAATTTTTTTGATTTTTATTAGGAAAATTCACGGTTGGCGGATTCAAATCGCTTTTATTTAAATTCGCCAAACCTCGATTAAAAAAAAAATCACTTATTTAAATCATCCCCATAGACTTGTGAATTATATACAATGATTGTTTTAAAAATGATTTTTCAAATGAAAATAATGACAAATTTGCACATTTAGGCATTGAAAGGCACAACAATGCTGATAAATGCTTTCATAATTCCATTTGTACCCCTACAAACCCAACGAAATCCTACTGTTCAGACAAATCTTAAATGGAAAAGAGAATTAACCCAGATTTTTTTGCGAATGTTTATCACTAATTCACTTCACTTCCAAAAACTTTAGGCTTTGAGAATAATGTTTGTGATGTGATTTTATTTTGTTAACAAACAAGATTTAACTTTATATGTGAAATTTTACATGGAAAACTTACAATGTTTAACCTTTAAGGTGAAAAGACTACTTACAAATTAACTTTAATGATTCATCTAATACAGGTCCATGGCCAAAACATATTCTCATTTTCGTTCATTCACATCATTTATCACTCACTGATTTAAATCTCTTTCACAGACAATGTTGTACTATGAGAAAATGTTTCCATATTATGTCAAAATAGAGGTAAGAAAATAAATCATATTTATGGTTGGGTAACAGGGTTGATAGTATTACTAAAATTTGTTCAAGTATGCTGGATGTGGGGGAGGGGTATTGTTATAATCCATTGGCATCTTTGTTTTCATGTTTTCATGTTTTTGGCGGTTTGTCCATGCAGGTGTCCAAGCGTATCCTTGCATGCATACTGTGCATTTGTATACGTCCATATGTTATTTCTTATTACTGCTAGAACTTCAGAGCTGCTGATTGGTTTTTAATGAAACTTGGGTCAAATATGTACCACTAAACTGATGAGACTTTGAAGTTCAAAAGTTACAGAGTAAGGGCCTTGTACATGTCTGATTTTACCTTGTTACTGCATTGTCGTTATTGCTGATCACACAAGAGACATTCAAATTTAGATGCAAGGTATTTGCCCGTTACAAAGAACTTAAAATGTTATGAGAGTGTGGAGGCATAAATATTGGCTGTGATGCAGTTAAATTGCTCAGTTGAAATTTGTAACAATACTAATTAACATTTTTCCAAGGAACTCGGAAACTCTTCAAAACTTTAACTCTGAAATCTAACTGGTTTATCCTTGCATCACAGTACATATGCCTACTTCACAACTCTGAAGTCTATTCAGATCATTGCTGCCTAAGAGTACTACTTGACCCAAGTTTAATTAAAATCCAATCAAGTGGTCCTGAAGTTAATGTGATAACAAGAATATAAAAAACAGACAGACAGACAGATGCACTCAAGGATGGAATTCTGAATGCACAGCCCAAAAATGTCCCCCGCTCCTTTAGAGTGGAGGCACAAAGGCAATTTTGAATTTGAAATAGGAAGACAATTTTTGCTTCTTTTTGAGAGAATTTTTAAAAAGTTGATTACATAAAAATCATGTGATTCAAATGTAAAACACACATTTCATTTTCTTAAAGCACCAATTTTAATCAACCTTGATAACTAATATGTATGAGGAAATAATGATGGAATAAAAATTCTCTATAGGCAATTTCATATTTGAAATATATGTACACTTTGGTGCCTCTGGAGGAAATTTTTTCAAAAATTGTTATTGGTTATGTAATATTTTTAAATGGGCTAAATTACAAAGTAAACTGTTAAGAACAATACCAGGGGTAAAATTTATGATAAGATTAAGATTGATGTTATTATTACGCTAAGATTTCTTTCTAATTGAACATGATTTCTGATGAAATTTTTGAAAAATAAAAAAAAAAATTAAAATTCGATTTAAATTTTAAAAATCTGATTTAAATTTTAAAAATCAGATTAAAATTTTTTTTTTTTAAAAAATCATGAAAATTACACTCATTGCCTAACATATGTCTGCATTATTTTGCTAATGCTTAAGTTAACAAATATCACAGGATAATTATATAATATTGAATGGCCTTGAGTGAGATACAAGGTTATATTGCACGAGCTATGAGCATATTTCACGAGTCGGCACAACAAGTGAAATATTTTCTAAGCGAGTGCATTATGCCTTTATGTCCCACGAAAGAAAAGTCATTCAATATTATTATTATCAATTGTATGACACCTAGTTCCTCAATTTTGACCATTACATGTGCTTATATTTTTGTATTAACTTCAGCATAAAACACAGGTAGAAAAACATTATTCTGTCCTTACCCAAGCTTCTTGCAAGGGCTGCGCGCATACATTCATTGTCTTACCTTTGCGTATTTAAACGCGTATTCACTTTTTTTACGGGTCATGCCCACCTCAAACCATGAGATATGAAGATGTATTGCATGGTCATCCGGGTACTTTTACACAAACCATGAGATATTGTTTTAAAATTTCACGGTCATTCGGGTACTTTTGCGCAAACCATGAGATACGCTAATTTTTCTGGTCGCCTGAAAACCCCTCGTACGAATAATAATAAATTTTATATTTTATCTTCTCTTTGTATTATCATATTTGTGACAGATAACTTCCACATCATTTTCTACCTAATAACATACATTGCTTTGGAGTATTTCATCTTTCTCAAGTAAGTCATTGAAGGTGGACACATTTTGTGAATTATGAAGAAAATTGAAAAGAAAATGTGATCCAGGTTTATATTACATTTTTATTGATATACTACATGATAGAAATTGCTTCAATGAAATGTATTTTCAACAAGCTAGATATGCTGTTAAAGAATTTCATCTAGTTTGATATTTGTGTGTTGATATGATTTTATTACATGATTATTGCAAGACTCATTCATCTGCATATTTTTGCTGTTTATGAGCCAATAAATTGAATGGAAAAATTGAAATAAGTACCATGAGAAAGAAAGTTGATTACAGTGTACATTACTTGTATTACTAATCATTTGTTACTTAATATTTCTGTTTTGCCTGATTTTTGTCTTTTGGACTTTACTTGATAATGCGATACTTTTTATTTGTATAGTATCTGTATAGAAATGGACATATTTATTATTATTATTATTATTTATTAATATTTATATGTGAGCGACATAATGTGTTGCTTGATGATATTAGACATATGAACATGGCAATACTGTTGCTCCAGTAATCGCAATTTGCTATTGTTGATGTTAGTCATGGTTGATAAACCATTTTCTCTTTTTGTTCTGGATTGTTAAATTTCTAGTCTCTTTGTGGCAGTGCTGGTCGATAACTTTCAACTGACCTTGGGTGCAGCCAGTGAAAGAGAAGCTTTAAGAAAAGCAGCTTTGGTGAGTCAGGTTTCATAAACATGAACATGTAGCTGGTCATCAAACACCTAACATAGATTTTCATGTGTGAATTGTCACCACAAAACTTGGGCTTTAGAAATTTTGAGAATGGTGTATTGTGTCGAAAGTAGTACTTGGTTGTGTCCAATTTGGAATGTGATAACTAATCTTTCCTTCTACTCATTTTCAGACACAAATTCCCGTGAGAAATAGCAGGAATTAATAATTATTTAGAAGCACCTTTTATGGACCCAACAAAAAATCTTGACTCTCGCTTTTCGATTGAGGGAGAGCACATATATTTAGTAGAATGGTTGCACACTTTCCTAAGTGCTTACTGCACATTTGACTACCTGCTTCAATTCTATTAAAATCAAAGTAAGATTTTCTCTTAAAATCAAACTTTTTTACCACCTTCCCTTTATCTCTGTTGTAATAGTTAGATATATAATCAGAACATTTATATCAACAAAAAGCTGAAAATTTGCAGATTATGGAAACGCAAAAATATCTTAAACAATTATATCCGGTGACTTTTTCTGGGTTTTGTGGTGACACATCACATATGTACTTATTACTATTCTAGTCATTTTTCTACCTGTCTTTCCCCAGGATGAAAGTAATGTCATAAATACATGTATGTATCTATACTATCTACATAATGTAAACATGTTATGAGTACTCTTAACGATATGTGTGTAGAAGAAAAGATTTTGTATGTCTCATGGTATTTTGATATGTTGCCATATGAAACTGGTGAAAACATTAGCTGAATGTAATGCCAAGGAGTTATCATGCTGTGATAACTCCTTGGTGATACTTTATAATAATCAAGCAATATGTTTTAATGAATTGAATTGAAAAAAACCAGAGCATAAACTTTTTTTTTATTAACGTCTAGTGAAGATTTTGGCAAGCAAAAACATCAATTATTGGAGGACGTGAAGACAAATATTCAATCTGTATTGCCGAGCTAGCTTTCTTAGTGTAAGGCGTTTTTATGAAATTTATGTTTTGAAATTCATTTTATGAAATGTTTATGTGCATACTTCTCATTTGAAATACTCAGAAAGAAGCAGAAGATGCTCTCTTTGATGATCATGGTACCAGTACACATCCAATGCATCCTAAACCAACAGGTAATTACAGTGGAACGTCATTATAAAGAACACTGTTATATTAAACTCTCATTATAACAAGGTAATTTTGCAGGTCCCACTTCTTTGTATTCTATTGTTTGTTTTTTAGCCCTGATAGAACAAGGTTTTGGTATAATATAAAGAGGTAATTTCCTTGGTCCCAAGGAGTGTGCTATAACAAGGTTCCTCTGTATCAATTCGTTGTTCATTGATGATAATCCTTCATCTCTTTTTGTTTATAAGGGCTTACATTCTTGTTTTCATTGCTGAAATTCAAAGATTATGGAGGTAGAAACACTTTACAGTACAACAGTGTAAAGCATTTGTTTAGATGTTGTTGATTTCTCCTGGAGAATGCATTTCCTGAAAACTTTATATCAGGAAAAGATTTTACAAATGATAAATACCTCATACATCAGTGTTTTGTATTGCATTGATTTGAAATCACCTCCAAGTGAAACAAAAGTTATGAGCTTGGGCAAATTGTGATCTTGTAGGATATTTTTTTTGCAATAGTTCCATGAACTTATACGAAAGGATCAATCATCTGTCGATTATAAATGTACCATCCAACAATTTTCCAGTGAAATTTAAACGAGCTGAATGGGGCATAAATGTATTCTAACAATGTCTGAAAGAACAAACAAACACTGAAAGTGTCAAAGTGATTCGGCCTTTTTTTTTTTTTTTTACAATGTTGAAACTTAGAAGAGACATTTGCTTAGTTTATCTTGTTTATACATGCATGTCTATCTTGTAAACATGTGTAGACAGATATGATCATAATTTTGTCAGATCTAATTTTGTATATATTTTACTCTGTGTTTAGATCTTTTGGTTACCCTGCTCTCCTTACCACTTTGAGCCAATTTTGCATCAAATTCTATGTTATTATTTGTAGCAGGCCTCTGCCCTGTGCAACTAAATATGCAGATTTTCCTTCTCTTGATGGCAGCGGGCAATATTTCCTGATATACTGGTTCTTCAGGGTTATCACCCGATTTTCCACTGACACTCTGTACAACAACCATGACAAATATATCCCATATTTTGTCTCGACTTACATGCGGGAACTTTGGGGAGTTCCCAATATGGACAGATAAAAACAAAGGGCATACATGGGTATGCACTCCTGCCAAAACAAAAGCAACTCTTGGACATTGTGTATTTAGCTGTGCTGCTCCAAAACTCTGGAACCAACTTCCTCTTGTAATAAGGAAAGCACAATCCGTCCCCATTTTAAAATCTCTACTGAAGACCCATCTGTTTTCAGAGGCTTTTATAAAGTAGATTAGTTCTGTTTATATAGTGTAAGCATATAGGAGTCTCCATCAAAGCGCAATAGAGTACATATTCAGATATTATCTGCACTATGTAAACTAATCTTATTATTATTATTATGATGCGTTAACCTATAACCGGACACTTGGTGCTATCTTTTCCTAATACAGGAAGCTTTGTTCATGAAATGTCTTGAAAAATACACGATAGCAGGATCAAATGGAGACGAACAAAATCAACTAGCTTCTTTGCATTGTATCTTCAAGAGTTTTTACAGAATTGTCAGAATAGCCCTTGTAAATTTGCTTTGCAGAAAACATGTTTTAATACCGGACACTTTCATCATGTTTGATTGAATACAAAACCAAAACACAACTATGTCTCACTTTATCAACTATATTAAATTATAGAAAATTTTATAATAATCAACATGGATTTAGCTTTGGAAATTGAAAATTCACTCAACATGAAGTGAATTTGAAAGTTTTTTTTTCACCATGGTAAAAACTACCTGTACAGAAATGCATAATTTGTACACTAACCTATGGAGATTGTGCACATAAGACACTAATGCGCTAGTTGGTATCTATTTGGAAATGCGACAACATCTTCACAATCAATATCTTTCATATCACCAGGTTTGGAGAGTAAGATAAATGGAATATTCTCTTTCCAGGCATGTAATTTTCAGGATTTGACTTGTTACGATAGTTCTGTATATTAGTGAAGTGTTTAAGTAATTAAATCCAAAATTTAGTGGATGGCACATTAAAATTCCATTGCGCCATGATGCATGCTGCTTTACACGCCTTTTGCGCTGGGTAACAAGTGTGTATAGGTTCAACTCGTAAAAATGTGTTTACCTTCCCATGCGTATCCTCTTAATTCCAAAGATATGTGCTCTTTTACAGGGTGTCTGGTTATAAGGTTGGTAGTTAGTGACCATACTTGTTTAATTGTACAAAGCATAGTATGTAGTACATGTACATAGTACAATAGTACAATGGAGTCGTGCGGTAAAAAATTGCTTGGCTCAGATTACATGCCTGATATAAATAACTTGAAATCACATGGATTGGCAGGCAAACAGACCTGTTGTTAATTGCTACAAAAAAGACATATACTTGATATAGATAATAATAATAATAATAATATTGGCTGGCTCTACTTTCGGGAAATACAAAAAATATTGCCCTTAGTAGAACCATATTGTCCAGAGTCAAAGACAAGGGCCATATGTTTCTGTTGCGGGCAATATGTTCTAATATACCCCTCAAGGCCATCCAATATTATATAAATATTAGATAATGCTTCTGGAAGAATTAGAAGAAATATCTTCTTAATCTACTGCCATTTGTTTTATATATTTCATGCAGTATCTTCAGTAGGTAATGCCAACATCAAGATGAAAACTATTGATGAATATTATGATGAAGAAGATTACTCCCAGAGGTAAGGAATTATTCCAGTATTTCTTTATCTTTATCTTTCCTAATAAAAACAGTAGTAAATATGCTACAAAACAGTACTCCTTGTTTTAAAATTGTAAACCGAAGAACATTGCCATTTTTCTTAAGAACTGATAAGGTCAACATAAGGCAGATGTATTTCAGATATTAAGTGGCTGCTTTTAATATTTGAAGAAAGGATATGACCATTAAACAGACCAAATTATGCTCAAATGTTATATGCTCAAATGTTAAAGTATTGAAAGATACCTCTGGAGTCAAAATCACTAGTCTTTACAGACATTTGATGAAAAAAAAATATTTGAAGGGACTTAAGATTCATTTGGTTTGTAAACAATGTAATATAAGAAGTCATTTGGAAGGCAACATGTTTAGAAGAGTCAAAGTTAAAATAATGTAGGTTGGAAGTCTTCACATATGCAGATAAATAGAGTCATGGAATAATTCTGTGATGAAAATATGAAATTCACCCATCTTGTATTTGACAGACTTGGCATTATTTTTTTTTTTTATGTGTGACAGTAAGAAGAAATACCTCGGTCACTTCCTACGATTGCTGGCTTCTATTGACCAGAATGGACATATCATGCGCAATCAACAAGGAACATTGGACAAGGTGGTACTCTTGGTTCAAGATGTAAGTTCACTTTGGCAGTACCTTGTCATTACATTTAAATGTTGTGTCGTTCATTCATCATCATAATACAAGAAGATCCATGAACACAAACATTCAAAAGCAATAGAATTACATTTGTCTCATTTTCTGGACATTTCCAAAGTCTCATATTTGGATCTTTGAAATATTTAGATGGGGAGGGTGGGAGGGGAGGGGGGAGGATTAGCTTATTTTTTCCATCTTGCATGGTGATATAAATCTAACTTTTTATGAGCAGCACGCACTAATTTCTTAGTTTAGCTCATCATTTTCAAGGAACCAGTTTTCACATTTCACATACAGCGATAAATGATTTTAGGAAATTATTCCTTGAATCACTATTTCATTCTAAAGGAAGATGTGGAATAGAAATGGAAACCTCTTTTATTGAAAGGAAGGAAGAGTCCAAATAATTCTAAAGAATAAAAGAGGCATTGAACATTCAAAGTTTGCTCAGTAGAATTTTATTCTAACAATACACTAGGAAAACTTTTGATCTTGCTTCAGGCCAGCAATTTCAATCTTTTTAATTAATGAAAGAATAATGGATATTCTCTTTCTCCTTTCAGACGTTGGATGATGCGTAAACAGACTCCAGACTGGACTCTTGAAAGAAGTGAAGCCCACCCAAGAATAGAGTACCTGTATACATTTTAAAAAACTGGAGTGCATCAAAACAAATCACATTAAATACAATAAAGAGGCTGTTGTCAATTTTTTCAAGACCAATTCTGGACTCCTCTCAGGGAATGAGAATGTTTAATCTATAATGCAGCATTGATTGCATTCCACAGTTTTCATTGCCGTCGCTACAATATACATGTTTTGGAAGTTCTTGTGTAAAAATGATAGATTACACATCATTCTACCTCCCTTGTCAGATTCTTCCAAGAGTACAATGGCATATTGTATCTTAAATTAGCTGATCAATGTAAACATTTAAATGTATATAATTTCTTGTTCTTCAGTTCTGACTGTTTCTATTATTTCCATTATTCATGTTACTTTTCTTTTATTTGATTTTATAACAAATGAAAGGCTATCATATAGACAGGTACCGTAATCCATTTATTATTTGTAAGGAAAGGGGAAATGGGTAGAGCCTTAAGCTCACAGCCTTAATTTGCTGACTGAAGTTTTAAAGTTTAAATCCACTGCAGTCTTGCCTCTTGCAAAGTGAAATTTACCAAGCAACTTTGTCTCATCTCCCTTTAATTTGTACAGTAGTACAGGTAACTCTGCCTAAGTCGAATCTCTTGGGACCACAGAAATCTGTTCGACTTAGGCGAAATTCGACTTAGAAGAGGTAAAAAACACTTGTTTTGCTCATTCTGTTCTGAAAAATTGCTTCGACTAAGGCGATTATTCGACTTATGGAAGGTCGACTTATGCAGAGTTAACTGTATATATATATATACATGTATTTACAAGTACATTCAGCGTGATACAGATTTTAGATATGATTCTATCAGCTAGCAGCGTATGCCCAGTAATTTATCGTTGTATAATCTAAACTTAACAAGAAATCTGGTATGTTCTGAATATATACATAAATATACTTTTCCTTGGGACTTGCGTGAATGCTAACTGGGAGATGCATTAGAATAGTGTGATCTCACACAACATCACTTCTGCTCTAAAGTGCTCCACCATATTTTATTTTTAAATAACTAGTACACTCATACTGGGTTCATTTCAGGGTCATTTGTACCATATGCTAATTACAGACTGGCTTATTGCCTTAAATGCCAAGTCCACACTAATATCAAGTTGATTTGAATAAATAGAGTAAAATTAAACAAGCATAACAGTGAAAATTTCACTGAAATCGGATGTAAAATAAGAAAGTTACGGCATTTTGAAGTTTTGCATTATTTCATGAAACAGTGATATGCATAACATGGGCGGTATGCAAATGAGTGAACTGATGATGTCACACACTCACTTTCTTTCTGTATTTTATTATATGAAATTTCAAATATTTCAATTTTTATGGATTTTTTATTATATGAAATTTCAAATATTTCAATTTTTATGGATGTGATAATAAAGAATCTCTCCCTTGTATCAAAATAAGTTACAATAATGATGATTTTACATGTTCCATAAGGAGTCAAACCATGTTTTACATTACTGAAGCAAATTGAAATATATGATGTTTCATATAATAAAATACATAAGGAAAAGTGAGTGTTTGACATCATCGGTACACTCATTTGCATACCGCCCATGTTATGCATATTCACTGTTTCAAGAAATAATGCAAAACTTCAAAATGCGGTAACTTTCTTATTTTACATCCGATTTCAATAAAATTTTCACTGTTATGCTTGTTTAATTTTACTTTATTTATTCAAGTCAACTTGATATTAGTGTGGACTTGGCCTTTAACTTTAATTGCTACATGATATTTAATTCATAGCAACATTAATTAACAGCTGTTCTTATAAATCCTGTGTGATTCTGCCATCAGAGATAACACAATCAACATTGCTGTTGGCACTTTTTTGTAGACTAAAACCGCAAGACATGATTTAATGGTTATAACTAAACCCCTCAAAAAAGTTCTGCAATTTAAGGTTTGAGCATTGATACATTTCTTGTTACTATATCATCATACCTGTATGTAGTATCATTGATATGCCTGTTTGTTGCCCTTGAAATGATGCCCCATTTGTACTGATTGTGTAATCATGGATGTGCAGTACACCTGAATATGTGACCAAGTCAAAAGTGAAATGTTGCAGATGGAATTATTGTCAGCAGTGAATTCTCCTTTCTTTGGAGGATGGATAGTGTTTTGAGTGATGTTGAGGTGATCCTTCATGAATGCAATGTTTTCTTCTTTTGATGGGCAGATGAAATGTGCTTTGAGTCTGTATGAAACTAAAAAACAGTGATGATCCCACTATCATATGATTTAAACACATTCCATATTTCAAACAAAAGGTGAAAACTACACTGAACTTCTTGAATGACCCCCTCAACATTATTCAAAATAAAATCCTTTCTCCAAACAAATGAATTATTCACTGTTGACAATAACAGTTTATTTTGCAACATTTCACTTTTGTCTTTGTGTTTAAATCAGTCCATTAAAACACACTTCCTCTTCCAAACAAAAGAAGAAACATCACTGCATTCATGAATGTCCACCTCAACATCACTCAAAACACAAATTCATCCTCCAAACATTACAAAAGAAAGGAAAATTTACTGTTGACAATAACAATGCATTTTGAAACATTTGACTTGGCCCTGTATTCAGGTGTACTGCACATTCCATGATTAAATAATCAGTACAAATGGGCATCATTGTAAAGTGGGGAAAAATCCCTTCAATGCTCAAACTTGACTTTACAGGACTTATTTTGAGGAGTTTTTATCAATTGGGCTGATTTTACATTATATATTTTGTAAATGTTGTATTTCATGAACTTATACATGTATTGTGAACATAATATTTTAAGCAATATTTATTTGTATGTAAATACAAAATAAAATTTATTCAAATTGGTTGACTTGTTCAACTTCACATTTCATTATTTTTTCATTGTGTATGTAAATTTAAGAGGGGGGGGGGGGGGAGGAAAGAGAAGGTGTGTGGGAGGGAGAGAGAGAGAGAGATAGACCAGGAAGGGGTTAGGGGAAGAGAGAGAAAAGAAAAAGATACAAAGAAACAGAAGTATCTATTGCAGAAAGAGGCAGAGAGAATGAGAGGAGCTAGAAAGACAGCAAGAGAAAGAGAGAGAGAGATTAAACCAGGTATTGCACACGTACAAGACAAGATATAGGTTTAATTAAAATTCTCTTTAAAAATGAATGAAAATATGCATAGAAATAGCCTTTAAAAAAATGATACTGCAAAGAAATTTGTTCGACCCAATGAGAGAAGAGTATTATTTTCAAAAGAGCTCATAAAAGTGTAAGACAGAGTAAGGTTACACTTATTTTATTAATAGGTTTTCCCCGCCCAATTTCATATTATTGTCACCCATATCAATGAAGGTGTATTCAAATTCACGCATTATGGTAAGACCGATATCGGCCTTTCACATTGAAAACGGGGACAATGAAATTCATTTGGAGAGACTAGCAGTTTTATGGGCATCCAAATTAATTCATCCTCAAAATTATTTCCGTTTAGGGCATTACAATTTTAGTTATCCGCAATAAGCGCAATTGATTTATTTTTAGGGAAAAAATTAAAAAAATCGTTAACTTGCATACGATTGCAAATTTCGTGCATTGAATTTCGAGGTTAGTCTGAAGACCCTAGGCGTTTAATTTCATCTTTGGGAATTCAATTTATTGATTCGTTCATTTAGTTTCATGTATTTCGTATGTTTGCAAATGTATGTGTTGTGTCTGTGTTTGTGTTTTATGTCTCTATCATGTCTTTGCGTGTGCGTAAGATACATACTTGCATAGACTTTATGTGCCAAATATTCTCTTTTTGTTTATGGGAACTCTAGTTGCCTCATATACAAAGTTATCAGATTTCAAAACTTTTTAAATTTCTTATGATGTCACAACGACAGTATGATTGTTAATTTCGTTGTTTTCTTTGTTATACATTCTGGATGGTCTGTTTTAAACGACTGCATTTCACTTTTGTATGTTTTCTTAATTATGTTAATTCTATTGCACTTTATATTCAAAACCTGCTTACCCTTTCATATATTTGAATGACTGAAGAAAAGCCAAGGCCATCGGCATCTGAATTTTAATGCCCAAATCTTAACTTTTATGCTCCTGGTGTAAATGTGAATAACTCGATCGTTTGCATAAATTGTCGCTAGGATAATGAATTTGTTTATAATTAAAGCATCTTCAGGAAGGAAGTTATTTTTCCAGTTATCTTTATGATTTTATGAACATAGAAATTTCTAGAAGAGAAATCATTATTCATATGTGAAAAGTGAATGTACTCTGTAACAGTGAAAGAATCATCAATTACATATTAAATAATGCACATCCAGTAGAGGAAGAATATTCTAGATCATTACATTTCTAGATCATTACATGTATGTGTGGTGTAGGATAGTAACAAATAATGTAGTTACATGTTGTAACATGCTGGCTATCCTGACCTTTTGCATGAACTTCTTAGTAAGAGTGTAACATTGCAATGAGTCTATAAATAGATCATTGGAATCCCCTTCTTTTGTTTGTTACAACTAGAACTATGTGGAACTTACCAGCGAGTTCCAAACCTTCATGAATGTTGTAGTAGAAGGTAGAAAATTCTAGTTAAGGGTTGAGATTGTACATAACAGCACTGGGAGCTTGCACAGAAATGTCAGAATTTATACCTAACATCGTGGAGCATACATTGCGTAAATTCTCAGTATCACCATCTAATATTGATCATATTGATATCAACCTGTGGAGATCGTCTTGGACCTCATCTTGGACATCATATCTGACATCGTGGTCGTCATCGTCTTCGACATCGTCGTCTACATCGATGACTTCCTGAATTACCTTGGACATTCTTCGGCTGGATCTTCTGGAATCTTATTTTACCAGTTGGACAACATAACATTTAGATTTTCTTTTCGGGATTATTATTGTGGATTAGCAGCCAACTTACTCTACACTTCAAGAACATTCTGGACTCATACCTTGCATTCATATTCTGTGGATTAGGAGTTTCCCAGCTGAGAAATTGTAAATCTTTGCTAGTTTAAGTAGGCTACATGTACTGTATTAGTAACTAAAATTTGTATTTTTTTTTAATCATGTCATAATGAATGTTTCTTAAATAAACCATAAATCATCTAAAATTAATATCTTTTATTCGATTCTTATCTTTTGTGGATTTTGGATTCTAATAAATTAGAGCGAGAGAAAATTAAATTGAATGACCATTCTTTAAATCGTATGCTCCTTATTTAATTTGACATGACACATTCGAAGAGCTTGTTGCATGCTATGCGAATTTGAACGAACGAAAATGAATTCGAATGACAATTGGTCGCGCCGAACACAACTATCGTGAATTTGAGTACTCTTAACATTAATTTGAATTACCAAATTGCAAAATTGAGCGGGAAAACCTATAGGGCCTATTATTTTCGTACTCAGGGCTGAACACGATGATTATAGAAAAGTGATGGAGGAAGGGGGATTGGTGGGTCAACATACATGATATCACAGTATGCATATATATCCTACATGCTTGTTCCAGAATATTAAAAACAGCCATTTCAGTCATCAACGTTGTCTTCTTGCTCGTTGTCTTTCTCTGCATTTTCCCCATAATTCTCTAAAAAAATGACAAAGAGTAAAGAAAAGCAAATGATACTTTTAAAAACCTAAATATTACATTATTGTTCATTATTTCACAAGAATATAAAATATTAAATATCTATATGTGCTAATGATTATCCTTCTACCTGTACATGTATGCAATTTGCTTTACATCTTCAGTGTATCTATTCATTCACTATCAAATTGACAATGCTAGCATCACTTGATTAGGACTAGTCTAGAGACACTCATAAGGTTGAATACTGAACATCACATAATACTAGTTATCAACATATGACATAAAAGAGCAATAGTGTCAGAAAATATGACATAAAAGAGCACTAGTGTCAGAAAATATGACATAAAAGAGCACTAGTGTCAGAAAATATGACATAAAAGAGCACTAGTGTCAGAAAATTATTGGAACGAAGTACATGTACATGATGAGAATTGGATAATCCGGTACTTACGATGTAATTCAAGAGCAAGATCGTTTATGTGATCACGTCTGTAATAGAAGTATGTAACAATGAGGATTGATCCAGTCAGCCCAGCAAAAGTTCCCAGTGAGATCCGTAGAAGTGGTGTCTCTCTTACTTCAACTAGACGTTCATCAGATACAATCACAGCTACCCTAGCGTCTAAGCTGCAGTAACTACAACAAAAATCAAGTAGAGTAACGAAATGTTTTTATCATCCTAATAATTCAAACAATGAATAGAGCCTCACTTTGCCTTGCCTGAGATGTAGGGATAAAAAGGCAAGTTCAGAAAGTATAAAGGCAACTAGAACTATTAACCAAATCAGAATCGCTAATTGCCCTCTTTGGATTTTTTGGAGAAGTCGCGTATCATTTTAAGTTGGAAATAAAAGTCATTAAATCGAATTGAATTGAATTGGATATAATCACAACTGTACTCACTGTAAATCACAGAAACTGAAATGTAACATGTGTAGTGAAATGTTTTTAGTAGCTTTTAAAGTCAAAACTAAAATGTTATCATATCTTGAATCATGCCTTGATCGCAATAGACATGCATATTGATGATGGTCAAAGCGCAAGCAGATATCAAAATTATTGGTCATTGTTTGATATGTAACATTACTTTTCACTGCGTTCACGATTCTGCTCCCCAGAACAATACCTCTTTAATTCAAAATTACACCCCCGCAAGATCTTCACGCTCATCCATTTCCAGTTCTCTTGTGATCCCTAAAATCGCAAAAACTTGGGGGAAAGATCATTTGCCCATGCTTGTCCTAAATTATGGAATAGCCTTCCTGGGGTCGTTTCATCAAGTGTCTTGTCGGTGACTTTTACCGACAATTTGCTCTCAGCCAATCAGATGCAAGGATTTCAGGAGCTTGTAACAGTTACTGCAACTTGTCATTGGTGACAAGTTTTATGAAACAAGGCCCTGAAGATATAAAAAAGTGTATAGCAAATGATTTTAAATAAAAATCATGTAAGACATTTCTGTTTATTTCTTAATTGATTCTACTTGTGCCTTGAGCACTCCATAGAGTGGATTTGGCGTTATATAAGTTACATTTTTATTTTATTTTATTTTATTCTATTTTATTTTTAACATGATATATCACACACAAGGCACATACATGTACATGTAGTTAAAAGTAGAAGCTACATGTATATAGTCATGTTAGCTACAGTTCATGGGGTTACCTCTCTTTATTGATGATGAGGTGAGGCACAGCTGCCACATGGATTTATTACAGACTCACATGCAAGCTTCATATTACATCAATTTTTCCAAGATTCACCAGCTGACTACTAAAGGCAGTGGGTTAAGTGAATTACAGGATCGAATGTATTAGTAAAGCCGATATTGTTTGTAGCAGTAGCTGGAATAATTACGGTACATAGCATGATAGGTCTGAAACTCTGAAACTCAACAACGATCGATGATTGACGAAGTGAATGAATTACCTGTAATAAGGGTCTACTACATGTAGTGTAAAGATATAAAGTTGATCAACGCCAGTAGCTAACCATCTGATACTGTTGTCTCCAGACTGGTTCAATATCTGATAAGAGTTATGGAGTAACCTTCTCTCCGTTACCTGATATGTGAAACAACTCTCATAATTCTGCAGGAGGAAATCACAGCCGGGATTGTTATAAATAGGTTATTTAGTATATACATACATGTATACTTCAAAAGTGGGCGTTTAAGGAAATAAGGTCATGTGTATAAGGGGGGGGGGGGGTATTATTTTTTAAAGGACCCCTGCCATCAAAATGTAAGTTGATACCAGTTGGTGTGCAGTCCTACATACATCACATATTTTGATATTTAAACTTCTAAATATGATTCATAGATTTTAAAATATTTTTTGAAATAATTTTCTACAACCTGCTAAGCCCCACCCACTTAAAAAAATCCTCCAGATCACTTTCCCCTTGTGACATCATCTGTCAATCATCAGTGAGCTAATAGCGATTTTGCAAGTGAAATTGGTATTTAACTTTGTCAAAGCAGACACTTTTTACAATACAACATACAATACCAACATAGGAGTTGCTATGTCAGACATGCTGTAGCATCAGTGGGAAAACAAAGGCAATGAGGAGGTATTGTGTGAAAGCATGCAATTCTATTATGAGCGTGTGCTGAGCTGGCGGAAATTACATACCACTATCTATTCTACAATACAGTAGACAGTGGTACCCCGGCTCAGCACACACTCATAATGGAATTGCATACTTTCATACAATACCTCCTCATTGCCTTTTTTTTTCTTGCTGATGCTACAGCATGTCTGACACAGCAACTCCTATGTTGGTATTGTATGTTGTATTGTAAAAAGTGTCGGCTTTGACAAAGTTAAATACCACTTTCATTTGCAAAATCGCTATTAGCTCACTGATGATTGACAGATGATGTCACAGGGGGAAAGTGATCTGGAGGATTTTTTTAAGTGGGTGGGGCTTAGCAGGTTGTAGAAAATTATTTCAAAAAATATTTTCAAATCCATGAAACATATTTAGGAGTTTAAATATCAAAATATGAGATGTATGTAGGACAGCACACCAACAGGTATCAACTTGCATTTTGATGGCAGGGGCCCTTTAAACTGACTCCTCATATCTTTTGCACTTTGCTTTCAGGTATGAAACATGTAGTTTGCTTGTATCCATTCCATACCCTTGTTTGGAGTTACTCTACCCGTCTGTAAAAGTATTTGGGTGCATATCATAATGTATCTTTTGCGTTTTAAGTCTTCTTTTTCTTTTATGTATATATCTCTGAGTACGGCAAACGTTTATTTATAATGACTATTATTGATTCATTTTTTAATATTTTTGTGTGCATGCCACAAATAAAGCAAAATGCTTTCATGTACTCACGTGAGGGCCCCATATGCGTTTAACTGGAACATCATTACCGACGTCTTCTTTCATCTTCTCCCATGTCTGTGCTACTCGAAGACATCCAGCCTTTTTGACAAAGAGTTATTGATTAAATTATTTCATGGACGGATTGATGAGAATAAGAGGACTCAGCCTCTCAGAGACTCATAAATCAAATGTCAAATATATATCTATTTTGAATGATAGCTTTAATTGATGAATAGATGAAAATGATTTATGAATGATTGAACCTTTACAGACAAGTCATTTGAATACAAAATTTATATATCTTGATTGGTTCATCTGTTGGTTGGTTTATATTTCAGGGCAATAAACGCAATGACTTAGGTCACAAGGAAAAGTCACATACTTGTAAAAGCAACAAAAGATTTACAGTTCGATTAAATTCATATATTGAAATATCCTCTTTACAAGCCATGGTCAGAATTATCATCTAATAAGATGTATAAAAGAAAAAAAAATAGAATAAACAAGGCATATTAACAAGAAATACATGTTTAGATACCCTTTATTCCATTAAAATATTTGTTTCACGAATGCAATTACGAATTAAATATTTCAGACCAACACAGAAATATACAGATTCACAGCTGTGTTTTAAAATGTGAAAATATAGCATAAAATAGCTATATATAGCAATTACGAATTAAATATTTCAGACCAACACAAAAATATACAGATTCACAGCTGTGTTTTAAAATATGAAAATATAACATAAAATAGCTACCGAGTGCATGGATGCTGTATAGGTAAAGTCATGTCTTCCATTCTCTTCCCACATCACAAAGTTTGCTGTCATTGTTTCCACTAACACGTCTTCATCATATCTGTCAAAGTGTAAATCAACCATATATCTATTGTGAAAGAATCCCCTCTATATGTATTTCTGCTATCAACTTGGCATCCATGATCCATCGAATAAATAACACCATCTTTACATTCAACTGAATTTGCAGTACGCCTCGAATGAAGTCTTCAAGATCCATGCATTTTAGATTCATAAATTTCAGAACAGATTAAACTGGAAATTCTTTAGTTATATTTTCATGTAAAAATATAACCACAGTGAAAAATTCTTATTTCATACAGAGGATCATCATGTTAGCATAAACAAAAGTAAAAAAAAAAAAAAAAAAAGAAGCAAATTACCGAAATTTGCAATTGTAGTCAGACAAAAAGAGAAAAGAATAGGTGCCCTGAATTTTACGAATGCGGGCTAACTCGGCACTAGGGCGAAGTCGGCCCCACCGGAAATTCGAGGCCGAGTTAGCCCGGAGAGGTTGAATCGATCATGAAATACCAATCCGTAAGGTTTCCTTTTGATTACTAAATACTAGCTAAGACTACGTTTTTAACCTTTCTTTTGATAGAATTGTATGAAATACTTATTTTGAAGATAAAATCTTGCAATTTTCTTGAGCTAATATCATATCAAAGTGACATTTTAGGCAGTTTAATCACAATTCACAGTTCGCATTCGCAATCGCCGTGCGTTAACGTTGCACTCACTGACTCAGTGACTGGGTTTGGTACTCGATCCCCTATATTTTTGATGAATGAATGACTGCAAAATTCCGTAGATATTAATCATGTCTCAAACATAAACTGAAACTAACAACCATTCATTTCATTATATTATATTACTTCCATAAATTCTTGATGGATAACATTTTTTTACCGATTGTGAGGTTTTGCAAAATGTGTGTCCGACTCATCGCTCCGAGTCCATGCAAACACAGTGCACGCTACGCACGGCGATTGCGAGCTGTGTCGTGTGATTAAACTGTCTAAAATGTAACTTTTACATTATGTTACATCAAGAAAATTGCAAGATTATCATCTAACTGAGTATTTCATACAATTCAATCAAAAAGAATGGTCAATAAATGTATTCTTAGCTAGTAATCACAACAAAACTTTACACATTGGTATTTCATGATCGATTTATACCCTCCGGGCTAACTCGGCCTCACTTTTCCCGTAGTGCCGAGTTCGCCCTAGTGCCGAGTTAGCCCGACCCCAATTTTACGTTGTACTTCCACTAGGCCATTTTCGTAATGCATTCAAATTTTTCCTAGTGACAAACTATTACATTCACCTATGAAAAGCTATTCTTGTTCAATGGTCAGAATGCGAATTGCATGTATTAGACGTTGTTAGGTTGGACAAACATTTTGGCTTGTCCAGCCGTATGCAATCTGCATTCTGACTATTGAAATACAATGACTTGTAACATGTGGATGTAATAGTTCATTACTAGGAGTTTGACAAAGAGGTAGTGTCAATACGTTCCGAAAATGGCCTATTGTATATAAAAATCAAAAGCATCAAAATCAACTCGCAGAATATGTTGAAAAGACAAACAATTAAAAATGAACTGTACGCCAAAGTTCATTCATGCAAAAAGTAATAATAATGAAGAATAATCGTTAAAAACTTACAAATCTATTTCTGGCTTAAAAACATCCTTAACAGACTGAGTTATAGGGCATCCATACACCTGTCTGTCATATTCTACAACCTGTAAAAATAACAGGAAAAAAAAAAAAAGACTCCAAAATATGATCTGTGGGTCGTAGCCACACCTCTAAACTAACAAAAACTAACACGTAGAATTTTTGTTGTGATCTTCTCCAAATACAGCTTCTTTTGTATACTCCATGGAAGAGGCCACACACACACACACACACACACACACACACACACACACACACACACACATATATATATATATATATATATATATATATATATGATTCATAATGATTACCAAACAACTTAATTTAGAAATCTACCATGTATACATAATATACATAATTTGATAGAAAACTGGCACGACTGATGTCTAGCTTCACTGCGTTCCATCTCTCTGTGGGAATTATAGCTAGACATCAACTAGGGAGAAAGTAGAAAAACAGACTATAGGAAATGCTATGATACATGTAAATCACCTGTGCAAAATGACAAAAATTTTGCTATATGACAGGGACAAAGCAAACATAAATAAGAATTGCTCCAAATATCTCGCCTCGGACGGGCGAAATAATTTATAGCGCAAAGTTTGACCTACAATCCTTAAACATTTCCGGAATCAACGTAGGTTTTATATCCAACTCATCATTTCACTATAGGTCTATAATAATATGTGTAGATGAAATGTATTGATTAAACGATTGAACCTTCAATACTGTGAGAAATCAAAATTAACTTAAGGCAGCCAACTGTGTCTTTTTTTTTCTTAGTTTTTCTTAGATTTTTCTTAGATTATGTAATACTCTTACCATCTCAGTTTCAGGAGGTTCACCATTCTGTTGGACGTATGATTTCCTAACACAGAGTGTATGAAACAAACAAATTACAGAAAATGATTAGCGTCGTGGTGAAAGCTTGATATTGAAATAATAGTTTGACAATGACAGAATGCATTGTATTTGACAGAATGCCATTTGCAAGCGACTTCTTTTAAATACATGGTTAGGTTCACATTATGAATCTTTCAATAAACTCTGAATTCTTCAATAAATCCTTTGGAATTATGATAGGACATCAAAGAAAACATGATTGAAGAAAGAAAGAAAGGAAACAAAAAGCTGTACTAACTTGTTGATGGTATATGAGCCCAAATGGTTGCATTCCTCTGGTTTATGTACTATAATGTGTCTCTGAGGTGGGCAGCCCATCTCAAACTCAGATACCTAGGTCATTCAATAAATGTCATAGACATATGTCATATGTTTTTGATCTGGCATGAAATCGATCCTCACGAAGACCTCAGAAAACGCTCACACGTTAGTTTATATAAATTTATGTTAAAGTCGCCACTAGATAGGTTTCATGGTGTCCACTTTCTGCTTCCTTTTTAAAGACATGTATGCACAGAATGGTGTACGTGACGTAGCAGCTAGCCTCGGCAGATAAAGCTAGCAAGCCATATAGGATATCTCTAATCGCCAAACATAATTACAAGCTCAGGCAAGTCCAAGCTATGTTGTCCCATACGTTACTGACTACATCTTAGATTTGAGTATTTCTGATAATTGTATTAATTTGATAGCCCACTAGAAGTTGTATCACACCAAATATGAAAAGTAATAGATACATTTGATGTCAATTCATGTTCATAATTTGACAATACGGGGCAACAAATGACCGTCCAAATACCTTGGACTTGCCCTCAGTTATATGAAACAGAAGCTAGGTGACGGTCGCTTTGCGGGCCGTCTTTCTGAAAACTCCACATATGCATATGCACAATAAATGCGCTTTTTGTTAAATATCCCTTTGACAATGAATCACAAATGTGCAAGACCTTCATTCAAGATAGTATGGCGTTCGCAAGATTATATGGCTGTGCTGACCATAACCACCCAGGCAATGTGACTCTTTAATCAGACGTAGAAAAAGCAGAAACTATGAAGTCTTCTTGATGATCCATGTGAAGTTCCATTTCAAAAACACAAACTTAGATGTTATTCACTTAACCAGTGACGTGACAAATGGAAAAAAGGTAATCGTGATTATCAAAACAGAGAAAATGTGCAATGTTTATTATTGACTATATTCTTGAAATCCTTCATTACTTCTTTGTGTCTTATCGCTCATCATATATAATGGAAAGCCAACTTTCTCCAGCAACATTTCGTCAAATGAAATAACTTGATTCGTTGTAATACATATACAAAAAGAGGAAATGTATCCCCTTTCATATACTACCACAATTTGTGATGATAGAGCCTGGGATCGGATCACTGAAATAAAGCAATTTAAACCAGCAATGTAAAATTGATTTGCACACGAACGTAATAAATAGCCATTCACTGAATCCCACTCTGCATCCTCGAGCACACACATGCTTGGACAGACAAGGCGGTCATTTGGAAGGACACTGGGGATAATTTTGGACTCATATCTCATTCGAGGTTGTTTCCATGTTGAAATATGAATAAGGAAACATCATGAAGTATCACTTTATTTTGCTAAGAGTCTTTATCACTTGTTTTGTTTCTTTGCATTGTACCTAATGGAATAACCCTTTGCATTACTTCTGTGCGCAAACTACTTTTTGTCATCACTCGCTTAAAACTTTTCAAATTTACTCATGCATGAAAATATCATTACATATTTGATATCAAATGAAAGAGGATGAATTGAACTTTGACATGAATAATAAGAATCAACCCGGAAATAATTATTTTTTCTTGTTTATTGATGGGAAAAGTTGGGTTTCCTTTTTAAGAAACACTCTGTATATATACGCATATAATTTCTTCAATAGACAAACAACCATTTGTGAGTAACCATTTAGGAATTATCAAAAAGTCAGTGAAGGTTGAGATGTCATGAGTTTGATAAAGTCAATACATGCTCTTGTAGCAAAGTTCTAAGTGATGTAACGGCTTTATCGATTTATTTATTTTTTTATTTTTTTTTTGAGGTTTAATTCATTCTTCATTCCAAAAACTGAGATACAGTGAGTCGCTCTTGACTGAGCATAGATAGAAGAAGTGCGGGTTGTAGCTTCATGTAAATGACCAAGCTGAAATAATTACGAATGAATTGAATGGATTTACCATTTTTGATGGAGAGTGGCATCCTATACCTAGTCTTCGTGGTCTCATCGCTATTGTAACTAATCCTGTAGCTGATGTTAGAGCTTCCTCGTATCTTTCATTCTCTCCAAACAAGAAACTGCTTTGCACTCTCACAACCTTAAATCGTATCATACAAAAGATAAAAAACAACCAACAAAACAAAACAAAACATAACACAAAGACATAATCATAATGACATTTATCAAGGAATTGTCCAGTTAGGAGTGAAAACCTGGTGAAGGATAGTTTCAATGATTAGTTTGGAAGGCTGAGAATAGTCCAATATATTATCATCATTATGGTTTGGTATACAACGTAAACCTAACGTAAAACAATACTACCCCATACATGTATAAATATGATCAGTTTGAGTTATATTTTGACATTCAAAAAGGGGGAGGGGGAATACTCTATTTCCATGCAATTTTCAATGAATTTTTACATATGTACAAACGCATATTTCATGATAAGAATAGCTTTACCTTTTTGATCGATTTGCTCCCTGGGTTAAAATCAGTCATCACTCGTTCTTCAATGCTCAGTTTGTCAGGTCGATTGATCACCGTCTAATGATAAAAAGAGCAGTTTTAATCAGCCCCGAAAAACTTTTTCGTCAAATTATTTTGCTAGGCGAAACTACTGTATACAGTTTCCACAGAGAAGAGATAATACACACACACATAGTACAGTTTTCGTAAGCCTAGAAAATCATCGTCAGATAACTTCGAATGTGCTGAGTTAAGTTTCTATCCAGTTTCCATAGAGAAAGAAAGACATATATCGTAACTAAAAAAGAGATTCAGATTAGAGATTGTTTGTTCAAAATTTTGACCTCTATTTAACAATCAACAGCAGGAACTAAATGTATTATACATGTACACAGGGCAGATGGACATCAAAAGTGATTTTTTTTTTCAATTTGGAACATAATTCTTCCTATTAAATTGATAAATTATTTTAAGCATCCCTAGTATAGATGGAATTTGAAACCATGTTCACCATTTGATGTTGTGACTTACAAACTACTAACCTCAATATCATTGTATCTGTCAGCTGAATATACAAGTTCTGCCCAGATGATAGCAGAATCTCTCAGATCCAGATAATACACCTCATACTGTGGGCCCTCTTTAAATTGGAAGTACTAAGAATAAAAATAAGATTCTCACTTCGATCAATTCTGCTGTTATTAAGATTTATTGAGCATTTAGCCCAAAGCGGACCCCCTCCTACCTCCAGTAAAATACTGAATGCTTTCATTACTCCAGCTTTAACAGAACTTTCATTAAGAAGCTCAAGCTTTCAAGGAATTTCTTCCTGTCAGGTATTTCACCTGCATGGGTCGAGAAGTTGCATGGAGAATGTAAAATTTTACCAAAGGATGACAGTGCCTTGGCAGGGATTCGAATCCCTTTTCCAGTGGTCCATAATCCAGTGAACTATCCACTAGACCTCACGCTTCTCATAGTAAACTAATTACCAAGATGGAGAGAAACTGTAGTGTTTCATAGATCAAACATACATGCTAAGGCAATTAAAATTAATACGTCACTCATGCACTCGCGGTACACACTCCCGCACCCATACATACTTTATAGACTTATAAAAATGTTAACACATTTTTAAATGTTTTGCTTGGAAGACTTTTTCTGTATCCAGACTATATAAATAAGGATTATTCGTAGCCTTCAGGGGTGTCGATCCGTGTTCATGATTAGGGGGAGGGGGGGGGGGGGGGATGACCGGCGAGGGAGCGAACTAGCCTTACAAAAAAAAAAAAAACACTAGTCATGCTAGTCATGCCACTTGTAGGGGTGCAAAGTTGCACCCATATAAGGGCAGATGTGAATATCAGTCCAACATATTATGTTTAGGATACAAAACGGCCACCCGGGTACAGCTTTGAAAGATTATATGTTTCTTGTAATCTTTAATTGTTTTTAGAGTTCCAGTGTGGTATAACTATATTCCTGAGTGGGTCTAAACCACAGAGATCCTAACAAGGCAAACACCAAGCGTTGTCTTGCCTGCATCTATGCAGATTAGAATGTCAACGTTGGTCTGGCAGCTTTATTATACTAAGTAATAATGATGATGTTACATACATTTCATCCCTGGAAAATGAGACAAAGCTGTTTGAGCATGCTGTTAATATATTTTATATATACTTTAGCTTTCAATGAAGTTTATTGACCTTTTGACTTTGACCTAGGACAGATGTGACCTATTTTTTCGAACTTGACCTATGCCTTAAGGGATGTAACTGCGGTATGAATCTGGTGATCATACGTCAAAGTTACAAAAAATTATTATATGTACATTTAAAGTGATTTTCACTGAAAGTTCATTGACCTTTTGACATTTTACATTGACTCATTTACAAACATGACATGCATCTTCAAGAGAAATACTTGTGATTTGAATTTGGTGATCCTACATCAAAAAAAAGTTATTAGATGTGACCTTTGACCTTGGTCAGATTCAACTCATTTTCGAACTTGACCTGCACGATTAAGAGATGTACCTGTGGTATGAATTGGTGATTTTACCTCAAATTAGAAAGTTATTGTGATTACAGCATGATTGTTGACGACGACGCCGACGCCGATGCCGACGACGGAAATAATGGCGCCTATGATCTTGCTCCGCTACGCAGACAAAAGAGTTGCATGCACAACTTATCAAACATGCTTTCAAACATAAATGAACTGACAAGAAAAAATAATGATGAACTCTTACCATACATTCAGTATGATCCAGCTGGTTTACAATGCTTCCCATATCAGCTTTCAAGGAATAGCTTGTCCTCTCTACCAAAGATCTACAAAATAATTGTTTGAAAAAAAAAACCCCTGTAGATTAGTAAATGTTTGTAAATGAGTAGATTTTATATATGGGTAATTCCATGAAAATGTCATCTTTTGGTAAAAATATAAAGTGTAACTAATTTGAATGTTTTCCTTCTATGACAGTTGAATATGAATGATTCTAACTATATGGAACAATATTTAATTTTTAACATTTTTCTACATTTTTACCCAAAATGGCAATTTTTAACCCATAATTAATATTATACATTTTTATGGTAAAATATGGTTAACTGACATATTGAGTCATTTTCAGAGATTTATGAGTTAATCAAATCTGGACTATTGGGAATCTTATGTCTATATACAAAAAGTAAAAAAAAAAAAATAATAATAAAAAAAAATAAAACTCTTAAAATTTAAAGAAGGTCAAAGGTCCGACAGATTTTTGTCCCGTCTGTCACGTTTTAAATGAACTTTTTGCTTTTAAAATCAGGATGATCAATATTTTGGAATAAAATTTTCCAGTCTTGCTCTGTGGTAGGGGGAAGTCAATTTCTACTGCTAACTTGGGTGAATAAGATATCATGAAGCTAATTCTCAATCATAAAGTGATGTCCTAGCTGTCTGCCACGTTTGTTTTACATTTACCCCAAAATATATATGCGTGGGACTACATGAAAATTTTCCGATAGATAAAAATTGAAATCCTTTTACTAAAGCTTTCCCCGCCCAATTTCATATTTTTATCATTAAAATCAATTAAGGTGCATGCAAATTCATACATTATCGTCTTACGATCGATATCGCACAATTATCGTGAATTTGAATGCTCTTAAATGGGAAGTCAGGTCCAAAATGACTTCGTTTCAATTGAAGCAGAAGAATCAAATCTACGAATCAAAAAAAGTTTGAGGAAAATCGGACAACTAATAAGGAAGTTACGAATTTTTTAGTGGCGGAAAAACTAGGGAAAAACAAGAAAAATCACAAGACAAATTGCCTACTCAGTCATGAGTTTGTGACGGCATTGGCTCACAAATTTTGTGTTTATATTGATATTAAAAATTATCAAAAAGTTGTCCAATAATATGATTTTCCCATAACTTGAACCAATTTATATGCAATGATATGTTTTTGTATGCATAAACCTTTACAAAATATTTCACGAACCCCAAAATGTTGAGATTGTTTTCAAAATAATGCATTTTCATAATCCCTCAATTTATATTAAGTTTAACAAAAATATATTTTCATGATTTTTACAGAAAATTATTTACATGTATTCTGTATTGGTGCATACATGCATAAACATATTACTATAAATATAAGTTGGTTAAAACCATGAGGAAAAAACGAATCACCGAATGTATATATATATATATATATATATATATATATATATATATATACATATATCAATGATTTTAGAAATATGCACCAAAATATCATTGAATACGTTTTTGAAAATTTCCGTTTATTACGAGGATACCAGATAATATGTACATATATTTAAATCTCCTCTGTATTTTGTTTTGTTTTGTTGCTGTAATGAATTTATATTGTTACTTGTTATTATCTTTGTTATCAAACAGGGCCTCATGGAAGACTACTATTGGTGAAAATGTGCTACCCTGTATAAATATAAGAAATAAATAAATAAATAAATATTCTCGGAAAAAATATGAAACTTGTATTATGATTTATAAAGAAAATAACTGTTGAGTTGTGAGCCAATGACGTCACAAATTCATGACTGAGTTGCCAATTTGTCTAGTAATTTTCATTGTTTTTCCTAGTTTTTCATGCCAATGAAAATTCCTAAATTTTTGGTTAGTTGTCCGATTTTCCTCAAACTTTTTTGATATGTAGGTCTGATTTTTCTGCTTCGATTAAAACCAAGTAATTTTTGGACTGGACTTTCCCTTTAACATAAATTTGAATGACCAAATCGCTAAACAGAGCGGAAAAAGCTAAAGTGTGTTTCATTCTATAAAATATAAAACCTTTAACTCTTTTAGAACGCGAGAATATGGTATTAAATGATGAAAATTTGTTGTTTTTAAAAATGGTGTTTTGTGTACAATCTCAATGTGCCCCGTTTGTCACTTATATGGCATTTTTCCCTAAAGCTAGATGAAATTTTAAATGTATACTATCAGGTTTACAAGAAGTCACCAACAAGTAATAACATGAAGACATACATTTTTGTTTCAAGATTTTTCAATGAGGAGAGATTAGTCGAAAAGTATCAAAGCAGAAATGGCTTGGCAAATTCTTGTCCAGTCTATCACACTGAACTTGAAGCACCGCCCATAATTTGTGGGAGGGACTTGAACCCCCCCCCCCCCCCCAATTATGATGACTAAACACCATATATCACACCTGTACATCAAAATAAGCATAATTTTTAAATGAAATACAAAATATCAAGTAATAACATCAAAAAGTGAGGGTTAAATGTCCTGTCTGTCACGCTGGAATTGCCCATATGTTTAAAAAAAAAATCAAATTTGTATACGAAACTTACCCATTTATTTGTAAGATATAAATCTGATCGACAAAGTTGGTATAAACCGCTAGATCACTATCAGGCGCGGCTAGTGCAGAGTGCTGGAATGAAAACGGACAGAAAACTATTTGTAGCATCCAATTAAAGAATGGCAAGTGGGTAAGATGGCTACAACAGTTCATAATAAAATTCAATCAAGAAGAAATTTATGGTCAAGTATACTAAATATAAGATTTAATTTGTAGCTATTATGTTGGTGATTGCTAATAACTGAATAAAGACTTACTCTAATGAGAGCTTTCTGGTAGTATTGTGATGTGTAGAGTACATTGCTGGATGAGAGAACGATAATACTTCCATCCATTGTAACTGTGATCTGCTTGACAGAAGGTTTAATCTCCCCCTCGTCATCTTCGTCATGCCCCTCCTCCTCCTCCTCGTCATGCCCCTCCTCATCCCCCTCGTCATCCTCCTCGTCATGCCCGTCCTCATCCCCCTCGTCATCCTCTTCGTCATGCCCCTCCTCATCCTCCTCGTCATGCCCCTCGTCATCCAGTGCGTTATGAATCCCCATTGTACCGTGATCTCTACCTGAAATGAAAAGAATACATCAATCGCATAATACCCCTGATGGATTACGTCCCTCTAATTTCTCTATTTTTCTTAGCTCCCACTCACACCTCCTCTCCCTCTACCATCTCTTTCTCTCCCCTTCTTTCTTCTTCTCTCTCTCTCCGCTCCTCTTTCTCCATCCGTCTCTTCCCTATAACCACCCCCACCTGTATCTCTCTCTCTATCTCTCTCTCTCTGTAAGTCCGCCTCTCCACATTCTCCCCTTCCTCTCTTTATTCCCACCCCCCCCCCTCTCTCTCACTCTCTCTCTCTCTCTGTGTGCGTGTGTATGCGTTTGCTAGTAACATAGAAGCATATACCTTTGGCATAGCTGTAGTAAACATTATTCTGGTCCCACATTATTATGCTTCCATCTGCGTCATGTAACTGCAGGAGGGAAAAAGCTGTGATGTATATGAAAGACAAATCGTAGTTATTGCATTTGATGAATATGGTCTATTTAAATATTTACATAGACAACACATTTGTTATTCCAGTGGACATCAAAAGGAACCGACATAAATCACTATTTTTTTCTACAAGTTGCACCCCACATATCTTTTATTGAAAAAGAACAGTAAGGCAATAAAAGGTAAATACTGATTTGAATATTGCTAATTCATGGAAAATTGATCAATTCAGCCTGCCCTGGATGTGTTAAATCATTAAAGTTGGTATTCAATTGGCTAATTATAAAAAAAAAAACATCAAAAAACTTTGTGGTTCATATAAACCCAGTGAATGCAGAATAAATGTATTCTCCATCCATATATGCTTCCAAAGAACTTTAAGCTCTGGCAAACGTCATCAGTGTACAGAGCATTTCAAGGGAATAGTCATACCAGGTACCAACTACTGAACCTGGGTCTAGAGTGGCAAATATAGATTCATATCTTGCCAAAGGACATGTGTACCCAGTGGCATATTTAAGAGGGGAGGGGGTTGGCAAAAGGAGCTCATGCCGCGGCGACACTTGCAAGGGCGCAAAAAACCCCCAAACAAACCGTAAACTAGAGAAAACAAAGGGTAGAACCCCCCCCCCCGGAAAAAAACCAAACCAAAACAACATGGTCATTGGAGGTTATATGCGCCCCTAATGCAGAGCAACGACCATTAAAAATAAATACTGTTTTAAAGAGTTTAAATTGCCATGGCTCGAACACACAACCATTGCATCCCCAGTAATTTTTTTCTCCAACCACTTAACTTCAAAGGCCACATCGAAGCAACTTACTTGTATTTGCTCCTTTCTTACTGAAGAATGGTTGTGCTTCTCCCCATGAATCAGATGTCCACTCTTTCTTGAAGATAATGGAGACTGACTGCTTATCTGATGTGACTTTCATCAGAACACTCAACTCATTGTGTTCATCAGTGAATGCTACATGTCCAACAAACGCCTGAACAAATTTAAAAAAAAATTAATTTCATTACATCTATATTCCAAGTAATAAATATCAATAATAACATACAGTGTATTTCGATACTGACATGCAATTTTTGTGAAATGAAAAAAAAAATCAATCAAATTACAAAATGATGCGTATCTGAGGAATTATGTACCGTATATTTTGAAATGCATAATCAAGGTTTTAAGTTCATTGTTATAAAAAGAGTACATTTGAAAGACAGTGATGATACCTGACCATCGGTTAATGAGCTCCACATTCACGTCTGAAGAAAAAGTAATTTTCCTTCTCCTCTTATAACCATTTGGACTGTACCTTGTTTTTACCTATGTATACCACCTCACTATCGATCATTCGAATGTCTATTGTCTATATCCGTCGATCTTTAATCAAAGTTAAAAACAAGTTAAACACATTTCTCGATTCTGAAACAGTCATCTGCTCTGTCCTTTCAATGTTGATTACTTTCAATATATATGCTACATGTATATAGTCACCATTTCCTATATTCTATACGCTGTCCCTATATTAGAGTTATTCGAATACAATTTCCCCACATCTCAAATTCTTCATTCAATTCTTGAATGAATCTTAAAGCTTCTCCAAACAACCTACCCGATCAATGTATCTAAACGATTGAAAAGAAGATTAATGACTGACCTCCATAATGTTTTCTTCCAGCCAGAATGGATAAGGCAGAGATGACACTTGTTCTTTGTTCACTTGAATGCTATTTATTAACTCAGTTCCGTGCCAGATATGTATACTTCCATCTTTCCAACCTAGAAACATCTCGTTTTCTAACTGTTGATGAGAAGATATTGGTGTAAGATAATACGCAAGGCAATATTCTTCTCGATTCACAATATCGTTTTTGTTAAGGATTACAAATGCATACAAAACAGTAATCCCTCATATTGCATTGCAGCTTATTCGGATATTTATTTGCGTGGACTCTTAAATTACCTCTGATATGTTATTTTCTCGTTTTACAGCATACTATTCGAATAATGGACTGATGGACAACGCTTCAAATTCAACCGATTTAGCAAAACGGGATCATAAATTAAAATGATATCTATTAGAAAATCACATGTAGTCAGATAAAAACCATTGCCATTGGTAGTAGCAATGACTGGAACTTAAAATTTAGATTCTCAACTTTTACGCAACATATTCTACACGTGCAACCATAATGTACAAATATGGGATAAGTACATTCATGGACATGCAATGCAAGAGAGTTTGCAGTCAAACAATATAAAGGCTGTGAATTACCTTACGCATTTGTGAGTCATGACAAGCTTGTCTACCCTCGATAGCATTCAGGTTACTCACATCTATAAAATAAAACGAATAAATTATTTGTATTTGTATGGCAGATATTGATAATAATGTCCGTTCTTGTACGGCAGATAAGCACTTCCAAAGAGATTTGGAAATTAATACCCTGACCCCCACCCCAAAAAAGTTGGTTACAAGCTATCGTCTTTATAAAGACTTTTAATGTTAACAAATACCTCAGTATCAACTTACATGATATAGAAACAATGGGCCATATCGATAAAAACTAGCATTTGCTTGGAAGCAAGTACTACCTAGAAAAAGCTTGCGCTCAAGCAAATGCTCAGGCAATAGCTATGCCCCAACCTTTTGCTTGACCTGACAGCTCATGCTTGAGCAAATAATTTAGCTCATGCTTATGGCGAAAACAATAGACCTGTTCACAATTCAAATATTATGCATACTTTTAAAACAAAGGTTGTTCTTGACAACCTGAAAGCTTGTCAGAGGCTTGTCAGACATAGCAACAAGTAACGTATGCAAACTGGATTTCAAGTATTGTAGTTCATTCATTAATAACAGGTAAATGGAATACCTCGTTACTAGGTCTCCAGGAAAGAAACATCCATAAATTTGAATAACTTTGTGAACAGGTCTATGAGTTGGGATATTGAGATGCGCGCCGAAGCATGCTCAGAGCACCTTGCAGGTGCACAATGACAAGGGCACTGAAACAGTACAAAACAACCTTTCAACATTAGCATAGTTATTTCTATGTTAGGCGAAGCCAGCAAGTCCCCTTTTCCTTGGTCATTGTTGTAATGTTTAGAAAACATTTACAAATGGCATAAATAAGAATAGAATGGCATGGACATTTAGACGGGACACTCTGAAAGCAATTTTCACTCTGAGTGTAATCTTGATCGTGATGGTTCAAATTCAGAAATGGTTGCTCCTGGAAGTATTGGAGATGAGCTTGATTCCTCCTCTAACGAGCTCCATCTGAGTGCACTTTTAACCTCCTTAATTGAGGATCACAAGATTCTAATAGTCAATAGTCAACTGCCCAGTCTTAAAGGAAAACTTCAAAACTACTCTAGCCTGTTCGAATGAAATATGAATAGAACAATAAAATATAATAATGATAATAATAATAATAATAATAATAATAATAATAAATAATAATAATAATAATAATAATAATAATAATAATAATGATGATGATAATAATAATAATAATATAATAATAATAATAATAATAATAATAATAATAATAATAATAATAATAATAATAATAATAATAATAATAATAATAAAATAATAATAATAATAATAATAATAATAAATAATAATAATAATGGCTACTTATATAGCGCTCATATCCGTCACGCAGTGACGCTCATGGCGCTTAGACATTATTACCCTGGTTATAGCCGAGCCGCCAAAGTAACTAGCGCTCAAGCATATCAGGTACCTATTTACACCTGGGTGGAGAGTGGCAAATGTAGATTAGTGTCTTGCCAAAGGACGTTAGTGCCGTGGTGGGATTCGTACCCCGTACCTTGTGATCTGCAGTCCGGTCACTCATCCACTTATCCACTAGACTACTCAAAAAGAAGCAGCAGCGCCACTAGAGGGAGGGGGGGGGCAATCGGCAATTGGAAACTGGGAGGGGAATGGGGAGAGGGAAGAGGAAAGAGAAAAGGAAAAAGAGAAAAGGAAAGGGAAAGGAAAGGGAAACAGAAAACAGAAAGAAAAGAAAAAAAGGAAAAACTGACCATTTTTTTTTTGCTCGCTTGCTTCGCTCGCTCACAAAAACACTGGAAAGTTAGTATAAGGGCAAAAGGTCTCCCCCTCGGAAATGGGCTGCAGCCCATTTTCTTGAATATGGAACTTTTTACTTGCTAGTATTTGCTTGTTTTGAACAAGTACGAATGCAAGAAAAGGGTTAGAAAGAGCATTTGCTAGGTTTTATCGATACTGGCCAATGACCTAATGATTTTCAATTTGCTCTCTAATAGATAACTTGACTAATTAATCTACAATAGAATTCATTAGTGTTTGGACATAACGCATCCAGACTTCCATGGCGGACTGACTCTGTCGTTAAATTTTTGGTCAACATTTCGTCAAGAGCACCAAATAATTTACCGCACGGATTTTTTTCTTCGTTGATTATTGATTATAGGTCAACATCAGCATCAGTTGAAAAAATCCCGCTACTACTTAATAGGACAAGTTACAAGCTAAACATTTAAATCATCAGATAACATGAAGGATGATGAATATATTCAAGTCATGATTTAATTCGTCCACTACGTCGGGCTGAGTGGGTGACGTACCGAGGTATTAGCCAGGGAACTTTAAGCATTAGATGAAATAATAGAAGATAAATACCTGTCAACCACATAAACGTTCCTGAGGATCTATTCTGTGCGAGTAGAGACCCTCCTTCAAGTAAGTAGATTACTATGTAAGTGGTTACAGCAATGTCTTTCACATTTACGGAAGCGCCCTGAAAATACAACCACCACATTTACTCTATCAAGAATCATTTAAAAAAAGCATAGCGATTGCAGGTTTTACATGAATTAAATTGAACTGTTACCTTTATCTATAGTTATGACATAAAGTTGAGGAAAACATTGTTGTTGTTTCTTTACTTGTATAAATGGCCATGTTCGAAATTCTGAACATTGATAAAGCCGAAAACACAAATTTTCTATACCGGGGTTTCATTATTCCGAAATGAAACAAGGCCCATATTCCGAATATTTAGTGCATTAATATTGAAGGGTCATTATTCAGGTTTGCTATTCCGAAGGTTGGTTTATCCAAAGATTCATCACTCCACAAAACTGAGTTCTGGGGTTCAATATTCCTCGAGATCACAACAGAATAGGTACGTATAATCCCGAAAATGAAGAAGAAAAAAAAAGTTCATAATATTAATTCCAGAAATCAGATAAAGACTATCCTTTTTCCCTTTCGTATTCACAAACCCAGTTTTATCTACGGAATTACGAAACCTATTTCATCATAACAAAGTATGAACCTTGTAAAATGAACCTTCCGATAAACGAACCTTAGTGAAAACGATTTATAACAGTTTGTTGGCCGTTAGCTATTGGGGAGGGGGGGGGGGGTTGATTTCGATCCGTAACGCCAATATGTTTTTGAGAGAAAACTTATGTCAATTAGTTAATTCATTACACCAAACTTTAAGGAGTTAAGTGCTTACCTTTATGACATCCGCTGATACCGAGATATGATCTGTAGACTTAAAGCCATCCATAGTAAACAAACATTGTCCGCTGGAAAGAAACGATTAATATGCAACAAATATTCATTAAGAAAGGGACTCAATACGAGAGTAAATAAACGACAAATAAAGTTGGGCCTATCGGAGTATTTTTAATGAGAAAAAATTTAAACAAACAAACAAACAAAAAACTGTTACTGGTCGGGGTGATCATAACATGTATTTTGAAATTTTAAGCTTCTAGCTTAGTAAGGGATATGTTTACAAGCTAAACTGTATTTTAGGTTGTGATTTACCTCATAATAAGGAAAGCTGTATCCTGTTTACAAGGGTCCTTGATTACCATGGAAACTCCAGGTTGACCATTTAATGCCAATGACCCTTCAGACTGCACTATTTCATCGACGCACATTGAAGATATCACTGCCTTGGTATCTCTTGAAATGAATAATGGATAATCGTTTATTTCTATAATCGTTACTCTGATCATGAATATATATTCCATTTCATATAAGAAACCAGATTAGATATTGGACTAATTTCATGGCATCAGATTTTAATTCTTTAAAAGCAGAATAAACCATGCTCTCTGAAAAAATGACCAAAATATTCCATAAAACATGTAAAATAACTGATGAACCCTGAAATACATTGGCCGGCTTTGAAGCGCAGAGACTTTACATGAAGGCTTTCATTTCTACTCTGTACAACTCAGTCCGTTTGCCTATATCACTAATCTATTTTCTAATGGGCAACATAACTTGTCTTTAATGATTCCTTTCTCATGATCACTTTAATTTGATTTTATTTTTGTTTATTCTTTCTATATGAGTAACTTATAAGTATAATCCGATCCCCCCCCCCCCCCCTTCCAGATATGCCGAATTCATTTCACGTTCACGATGTCAGATATATGCTTTGAAAAAGCGTCATATTTGTTAGACTCGCTCTGGAATATGAAAATATTATATACAGAAAACACTGGATCAGTACCAACAAAATCTGAATCATTAGAAATCAGAAAACTCTACTTTGTGTTCCCAATTTTAACGTCTTCATTGATCATGTTACTGTAAATTTGTACACAAGGCGTCGCACTGTGACGACCATCACTAGTTCATTCTCTTAAGATCCCACGATCCCACTGTTTATTTATGCTTTAATGTCAAACCTGATGAAACATCCATGTGAAGCGACGCTTGGTTTGCCACTAACTCGTACTGTATGAGCCTTACACCGAGAAACTCGCACGTAAAACTTCCACATACTTAAAAACAGAGAGAGAGAAAAGGTAAATAGGTATGTAAAATTACCTACATGAAATGACATCCTAACAATAATTTTATTGGTTATTCATTATTTGCATATTTGTATTGCATACAACTTATTACATTCTTTTTCTGACATTATACATTTGTTTTAATGAGTGACATGCAAGATGTACATGTAGAAAAAAAAGGGTTTCCAAAGACATTCCAAACATTGCAATAGGCGTGATTTCATAGCGTTAATTTATGAGGCCTTTTCTGTCTTCAAATGTTAACTCAATATAAGACTTAAATTTTAAAAAAATCAACAGCTCTTACAAGAAGACACTATATTTGTTTATATGTCATCAAAATGAATGTAATGACAGTGCGATCCAGATTATTCTAATCATTTATGCATTAATCTTTAGTGAAAAGGTCTTGAGATATGCCCCCCCCCAAAAAAAAAAAAAAAGAAAAGAAAAGAAAGAAAAAAAAGAAGAAAATAAAATAAATAATTAAAAAATAAAAAGAATCGAAAACAAATCGGTCCCTCAAAATATTGACATAGTATATAAGGATGATAAGGATATTATATTATATCAGTGTTTAATGTTTGATCACTGAAAGGTAACTTTACTTCTGGTGCATCTTCGTCTATTACAATACAAATAAATATAATTATGCCTAAAATTCGATGGAACTTTATGCCAAATTAATAATAAGGACAAGATACCTATGAGATGGTAGGAATGTCATATTAGAACAATCCAGTTGAAATCTAGGGTCAGGTAGCAGCTCAGACAATGCTGGAACCTGGCCTTTTCCAGCAAATATCTTTGTGAGTGACTCCGAAATCTATAGAAAGAATTTATTTCATTTTGTAAATTTCCTTTAAAAATGAATCTTTTGAATGATTAATTAATTTCACTGAACGCCTTGGAATTATATGACATTCTGGTCTATGATTAAATGATAAACATAATATCGGGATGATGTTTGAATTTTCAACTAAATTTAAAGTTTCACTGATGTCTCGTTGAGGTTGAATACATTGGGCCATGAATACAGTAGCAACAGTCTTGTCTGGTAAATATTTGACTTTTTATCGCAGGAAAAGTAAGATACATGTATTTGACTTTAAACAAAACGGAGTGGACATGATCTACAGTGATGTATTTGATAGCTGCGCTGCTTAATAAGCAATTTTGTGAGACTTGAAGGAGGCTCAAATAACATAATTTTATGACAGCTCTGTAGGTAAATGCATAATTACATTCAGGTGCATTATGTGCCCCAGAGACATACATACTGTATAGTTAGTATTCTTATAGTTTGGATGTTATTTTGATTTACTATTCTTCCAAAAGAGGGCTTCTTGGTGAATGTTATTTGAAAAGCACATAACAATAGAACATATGGGTTACTTTTGGTCTAACATTGGTAAAACTAAATTGTTTGTGTACAAATGACCCCAATTACCACAAAGCTAAATTGCTGTGAATATTTATTCTCATCAGAATGAGTGTGTTAAGAATTCTTACCTTTGAAGGCTTAGTAGCAATTTGCTTAAATTCTTCTGGACCTGAGAGTAGTGGATCCCAGATCCAAACATTGACAACAATCTCATCTCCATTCTCAATCCTATGACGTAAAAAACAGAAGTCATTTTGTTGCCCCAATATTACATTTATTTACAATAGATCATTATAGTAATGCTACCAAATAGAGAAGCCAATGCTTTATTTTTTCTCCTTCTTTCAGTCATGTATGTATTTATTCATTGAACTTCATTGACATATCCATCAATATTTTGTTTGAATATAACAGCAATAATCAGAACAATAATAATGATAATAATAACATTAAGAGTAACACAGTTATGACGAAAACAGAACAATATATCCTGAGTATAGCATTCGAAACATAAACAAAAACAAAACAAAATACTCATAATTGATCAACTAGACATGCTCTTTCATGAAATATAAATTATCAGATTATTTACAAATAGTGTAAGGTGATGAGAAAAAAGAGCCATTAAAAGAATTATATACATAATATACACTATATATAGATGTGCCTAATAATAAACAATTTAAAGGTTACCACGTTGCTCAATAGTATATCGCAAAAAATTGGCAAATTCTTTCATGAGAGCGTCTTCTTTGAGTGACATTATGAATATGAATCTCTCCAAACTGTTAATGTTTTCAAAGTTATCATTGAGTGCTTTAAGATTATTAAAAAACAGTTCTCTTCTTATTCTAAATTTATCACATTGCAGACATAATGGAATTCGTCTCCTACTGTTTGCATACTACATTCTTCACAAAAACGTATATTCGCTGGTATTTTGTGAGGGTTTCTATTACATGTGGGGTCCTACCACATCATATATACCTGCGTATTACACCCTATTGGTCCTTCGCTTAAAGATTGGTCACAACTCCTTCCGTGTGGTCTGAGACTGATTTCACAGAAAATTCTTGCGTTTTTCAAGGACGTAGGAGCACGTAGGAGCACGCAGGACACGCAAGGAGGCTGTTAGACATGTCCGACAATCTCTGCGTGTGGCTACTGTTAAGTTCTGATGAACGCATGTGACAAGCGCAGCCATCGTACTTCCTGCACGTGCTTCTTGCGACCATCGCACGGGCTCTTTGCGGAGATCTCACGAAGCCCATGGCTCCATACGGAGCCGTAATATGTCGCGCGTCGGTTGCACGGTACCTGTACGGGGCTGTACGTTCGCCTCAAGTTCTTGCAGGTAAGAGGGGATATGTTAAGAAGGGAGACGCCAAAGAGGAGTGCAGAGAGGTGCACGAATGGTTGTGACCATGACAAATGAAGGACGTACGAATCGCGGGAGTTGGCCTACAGCCGACCGCAGCTGCGGACATGCACGTGCAAAAACAAGCATGATCAGTTGTGACCATAGCATTAGATAGTTGTTGCATAACATGGGCCACTAGAGTTCCCGGGAATATCCTGACTCTAGACCAATTCCTAATCCTGAACCTAACCCTGACCGTAGAGGTTACACTATTTGTTAACTTAGGACCAAAGTGATGTCACCTTACGTCTACAAGTGCATTGTATGAATACATAAACGAACTTACCCTCTTTCTACCAGCACATACCACCTGTAACACTGAGGGGTATTTTTCATGATCATTAACCGACTGTCATTTATCTGCAAGAAGAACGTATTCAATGAGACGTTGCAAAATTTCACCAGTAGTAACAAAAATATTATTTCAAGACTAAGGCATTATATATGACATTTCAGAATTCTTCTCTACTGTATATGAAGTTAATGTGCATGGATGAACTACAATTTCTGTCAACTTATTGTTACAAGCAGAAA
This sequence comes from Heliocidaris tuberculata, assembly GCA_025618425.1. NCBI lineage: Eukaryota > Metazoa > Echinodermata > Echinoidea > Camarodonta > Echinometridae > Heliocidaris > Heliocidaris tuberculata. The sequence goes on along the minus strand of CM046834.1, from coordinate 50,455,001 downwards.
AAAATGTGATGAGAAAACTACCCTATACTCTCCGGGGAAATTCGCAAGAATCATATATTCAGATAAACACAAGTTTGTCACTTCCATGATGAAATTTTGTCTTTCAATCATCCTGATTGATATTTTTACAAATTTTAATAAAATAATTCATGGAATGCACCACAAGACTTGAATTATGCTATATTTTGTTTTAGAACTTATTCAAGACGATGGCAGGTATCGATAAATCGTAGTCAGATGCTTTTTCGAACCTTTTGCTTGTACCTTCCAAAAATCAACGTAGAACTAATTGGCCGGATAAAAAACCGAGCATTTACTTCGGTTACAAGTAAAAGGTTATCAAATAAATGGTTATAGCTAGGACTCTTACTATGGCAGGCATGAGGGTTAACAGGTAATATTGATTGAAAGTTTACATCAGGGTATATACACAAGATCTGCTTAAACTGCGTTGAGGGAAATAAGCGGTGTGCGCGCCGAGGAATAAGCTTAGTCTCACTTCTCACCTTCCATAGTGGCGGGCAGAGATCGATTTGACTAACTGCTGTTAAATCTGGCAAATCAGCTTTATGCCTGATTAAATTCACGTTTTTTAATCCCTGTAATTAAAGATAAATTTCAGCTATATATTAGCTTAAAAAAGATAGTGAGGACAGTGCTATATGCAGAATAACACGTTTTTAATCTTCATCATGCCCATGCAAGTAAGCTAGTAGGAAAGGAGCTTGCAAAATACTAAGTAAAAGCTTGATGATGAAAGAAAATTCCTCCTTTTCAAATAGGCATTTACTAATCTGCAAGCTTTTGTGTACAAGAACAAAACATTTCCTTTTGATGCTGAGTAAAAATTTGAATAGGAATGTAAACTTTCGCTAGTCTGGGAAAGCTAGCAAGAAAAAAAGGCTTCTGCTGAAGATTAAAAAGTTGATTTTCTGCATATAGAACTGTCCTCATCTTTTTAAAAGTTAATAGATAGCTGATATTTATCTTCAATTACAGAGATGAAAAACATGAATTTAATCAGGCATCAAGCTCATTTGTCAGATACATGTATAACAGCAGTGTTATTAAGTCAAATCGCAGTCACTTCCGCCACTTTGGAAAGTGCGCAGGGACAGAAAAACTTTTGACTAATTCCTCGGCGCACAAACCGCTTTTGTAAACCACATGCCTTACATAGTAAGAGTCCTAGCTATACCAATCACTTGATAACCCTTAACTTGTAACCCAAGTACATGCTCGTTTTTTTATCCGGCCCTTTACTTCTACGTTGAATTTTTTGAAGCTGCAAGCAAAGGGTTTTAGAAAAAAACATTTGCTAGGTTTTATCGATACCGGCCATTGTTTTTTAAGATTCATTTAATGCTTACGATCTGTCGCTCATGCACATACTGCAGCCTGACCCTATGGAGTCCTGCCGTGCTGCAACTTATTTCCGTTTCCACATTACTGAATAGAACAGAAATATCATGAAACATAATTTGTATTGTATTTTTAGTTTAAAAATATTGTTAGATAAAGCTCAAGATAATAAAAACAAGATGAATGCGACCACGGCGACTGCGTCTCCTATATGAGCCGCCTAAATTCACTTAAGTTCATGACTCAAACTGTTCTTGAAATGTTGCGATAAGCAGAAGAAAAAGCTTACAATAACATGTTAAATGATCTCTTAATTAATTTAATTAAGTTAACTGAGCCGTGTGACATAACAAACCCAAAGCCCGATCATTTTATCTCCTAGTCATGTATACAAAACAGTATAAATATGGTGACAACAAAACTTTAGATTCATGCATATTGACCTGTATGACATATGACCTTTGACCTACATAAACAAAAATCTAATCAGTTCGTCTAAATATGGTGATGCATACTAGTACCAAGTTTGAAGTTCATGGCTCAAAGTGTTCAAGACATATTGCAACATGGAGGCTAAAAACAGATACTTGTAAATAAAACCTAAAATTTCATGGTAAATGACCTCTGTGATCTTCGACCTTTGGCCTACCTACCCAAAATCTTATCGTTTATCTTAAATACACTAATGCATACTACCACCCAGTTTGAAATGCATACCTCAAATGGTTGACTTGCTGCATTAATGAGGCTAAAACTAAAACCTGCATTTTCAGAATTGATCTCCATGACCTTTGACCAGTTGACTTACGTACACCCAAATCTAATCAGATTGTCTACCTACGGTGATACATACTAGCACCAAGTTCGAAGTTCATACTTCAAATGGTTCTTGAGATATCGCGTTAACGAGGCTAACACCAACAATTTCGGAAATCAGGTAATAATTTAACTACTGATATTTGTATAGCAATTTCAGTGAACAGAAAAATTTTGTTTTTAAAATTCTACAAAGTTCAATGTGCCAAACTGCAACACATCTGTAAATTTGTGTAATCATACCCAAAATGCATAGCAAATTGCTATGCTACACCAGGTAAATTATTCCCTGGGAAATTTACCTGTGACCTTTGACCTTGACCTACGTAACCCAAAATCTAATGAGATCGAATTCCCATGGCGATATATTACTAGCACCAAGTTTGAAGAAAGCGGAACGGACGGAGGGACGGACAACCCGAAAACATGATCACCTTCGGTGGGCGGAGGCATAAAAAATCACAGGTCGATAATTTTACGGAATTTTTCTGATTTCACGTAATCAGTCCCTGAGTGTCACCGGTCCTACGAAAAAAAAAAAAAAAAAAAAAAAAAAAAAAGCCGCCAACAGCAACAACATCAGTCAAGAGGATGCTAAGACACTGTCATCGATTTGCCTGAAGGTAAAGGTAGCCACCAAGAGCTGCCAAGAGAGTCCGATCGACTAAAAGCCACCAACA